>JANHJO010006510.1:132697-144305 GCA_032468235.1 Pseudoxyrhopus heterurus | reverse complement strand
CGTTCAGTCCTCTAAAATCCACACATAATCTCAGGCCCCCATCCTTCTTCTCCCGAAAGAGGACTGGAGCCGCTATGTGGGACCGGCCAGGTCGGATGAACCCTCTGGCTAGATTTTTTTCAAAGTACTTCCGCATTTCGGCTAGTTCCGCCGGGGTCATTGCTTACATCCAGGGTTTTGGAAGTGTGGCTCCTGGCTTCAACTCAATCCCGCAATCTGTGGCCCTATGCGGCGGCAACATGTCACATTCTTGTTCACTGAACACCTCCCGTATATCCAGAATTCAAGAACTTATTTTATAAACACACAGAGAGATTGCAAATTCTAGCAATGGGGAAAACACCTACAACAATACTGACAAGTACATTTGGAAGGAAATTGGGGGGGAAATACAGGGGGGAAAAGTTGAGATGGACAGGATAATTATTAGGTAGATGAAAATTCCAAAGTGAGCCACCCAGTAGCTGGGAATATGATGGATTGCTTTAGAATTCATAGTAAAACAACTGTGAAATTTGAAGCATTAATTATGTAGTGCTGAAAGTGATAAAGAACAAGAAAGTGACAGTTTGAGAGAAAGCATGTTGCAGCCCAACAGGCAAATAAATATAAAACATTTAATATTTACATTGCCTAGGCAAATGAAACATTTTTGTGTCAAAAGGAAAGCAAAGTTGATGCAAATTATGTATTATCTTTATGCCAATGCTCTTTTAAGTGTATGATGTATTTCCCGTACTACTGAAATCTGGGAATATCTTTGGGAAAGGTATTTTTCTTTCATTTTTAAGATATGAAAATAAAGTTCATTATTTAATATTTCCCAATAATTTCCCCTGAATTACACCTGTTTTGCTTTGTCTATGTTTTAATCACTGTGGAATGATAGTGGGCACTTCTTTATATTACATCTTTCTCTACCATTGTATATTATAAGGAAGACTAGACATGACTTCATAATATGTAATCAGTGTTTCATGGCGTAATACAGTAGCAGCCATATCAAGACTTACACATTGCTATTATATTTTTATATGCAAAAATCTGCCTTAGTTTCATCCCTCTTACAAAGTTTTACAAGAATGCCAAGTGCTGTAGATGACAGGTACAGTCTTCATGTGAATTTATTCAAGGACAAAGGGCAATAAGATGACGACTGAGAAAGCAAAGGGGACAAATTAAGAGTAGGCATGAATATAGTGGTGTCATGCTTCTAAGTTAATGCATATACTTCTGAAATCAGGCAACAATTTAAAGAAAACTGCAGCATATCTTGCTAATAGTAAGGACAGTACCGGTCAATTTAGGCATAATTTATCTAGTATGGAACCATCACAATCAAACCCCCGTTTTACCAGTTTAGTAACTCACAGTACTCTGTACATGCATAGAAGGAAGATATAGGTTTAATTCTGAAAAATAAGGCTAACATATATGTAACGAAGTATAAATTGGTGGCATCTTGGTTGCTATGGATGCATATGAAACTGGAATCCATAGGTTAGTGTGGCTGCATGCTACACACCACCAAATTGTGATAATGGAAGAACCAGACATGATTTATTAAATAAAAAGTGACATGAGTGGATAGATGGGTATGATTCTAGAACATTCAGAAAAAATGGTTGACTATTTGGGGACCCAAAAATGAATGGTGACTGGTGAGTATCTGTTTGGAAGATCTTCTTCGAATATGTGTTTTGGACGGTTTTTCGGTTTAATTTTGATTTTATTATTAAAAAAGGGGGGAAAAGTAGAACAACTATAGGAAAAGAGTATAAATTCTGTATGAAAAAAGTATTAGATGATAGGTTTATCACCAAACAGAATAAATAAAATAGTATATAAAGAAAAAAGAAGTAGAACCTATGGAGAATAATTTTGTACAAAGTGCCACAAAAGTTTATGGAGTTACAGCAATAGGAAGTATGGACGAAAAAAGGGTTCTTAGTGGAGTGATCATGAAGGAAAGAAGAGGCAGTAGATGAAAAACAAATGCATATTGTGATAAATACTGTACATAGAAAAAAAGATAGTTGGAAAAAATATGGTCAAAGAGAGAAAGGAACAGTTTAGATTGAAAGAGGCAGTAAAATGCAGAACAGTTTTGATAGATATAAAAATTGTTTTGGAAGCGGAGACGCCTCCAGCAGAGTGAATGAAATTAAAAATAAAAATGATGAAATGATTTGAGCTGAAACTGAAGTGAAAGAATGCTGCAAGGGGTATTTTAAAGATATGTATGGAAGTGATAGTGATATGTGGAAGAGTGGTATTAAAACAAATGCTATAAATGTTAAGTGTCAAGGAAAGAAGATGAAAAGGAAGTCATAAATGCAGCAAAAATGTTTTGAAATGGTAGGACTGCAGCTATAGATACTGTAATTGGAGAAACATTAAAATATGGATGTGATTTGTGTATGGAGTGGCTGTGCAATTTATTTATACCTTAGATTGCAGGAATGTTATCAAAGGGAAAGATAGTAGGAGGGAATGGAGGGAGAAACAATGGGGGGGGGGTTATTGTGTCTGGGAAGGAGTTTGGTGCAATTCTGATTGAAAGGTATTAGATGCAACTATGAGCAAAATTTGTGAAATATGGGTTTAGGGCTGCTAGGAGATCTGCAGTTAACCATAAATGTTTGAATACAATAAACAAAGTTACTTTTTATGCTTACTGAATTTGAGAACAGACATGATAAAATGAATAATCATGGATTATGGAATTATAAAAAGTTTCAGGTTGGTTGCTGAACATGAATAAATTAACACTTCAAAATGGTTCAACATGGAGCCAATAGCAAGACAAGGATGTGTGATTAAATCCTTTCATTGTTTAATGTTTGCATGTTTTACATTTATGGATGAATGTAAACATACATTTGTAGTGAAATTACACATTTGTTGGCTGGGCATGTATACACATGTACTTTTCTATGCAGCTCATGCCATACTGTTTGACTATGAACCTAAATGATTTGCAGCAAATGTTAGATAACACAACGAAGAACATGGATTGAAGAAATATTGTATTGAACACAAAAGTGATCATTTTTGACAGGAAAAATGGAGAAAAAGATTGCAAATTATACAGGAATGTGGAACACAACAGAGCAAATATATGAATTTACTAAACATTCTTCCAAAGAACATAAATATGGGAAAATGGACAAAGAAATTTTAAGATGTGCAAATGCTGGTAGAAAGCTATAGATAATATATAGTCTATTATGAAAAATAAACTTTTGTTGTAAGCAACAAAAATGATTGTGAATAAGAGTGCTCCTTCTCCTTTTGGTATATAGCACTGAGAGTTGGTTATGTCAGGAAATTGAAATCTATTTGAATATAAGTTCAAATGGAGCTCAGACCAACAATCCAATGTCAGGAAATATAAACTGAAATGAGAAGGAATGTGTTACTTAAGAAATGTGTGTTACACAACAAGAGTTAGGATCAAGAATGAACTGTTGCTGAAAATAGTTTGAATTGAAAAGTGAGTGACCAGTAGAAAATAACTATTCAGCAGTGGTTTGATCATATGGATTGAATCAACCAGAATCAAATTTCAAAATAAATATATAAATGATAGAGAATGGATTGAGAGGGTGACTGAGAGAGAGTGAAATGTTAGGCAATATATATGAACTTATGTATAAAAGAGGGAGAACTGATGTAATTTATGAGTTCATAGGCTCCATGGTGACCAAGCTGAATTGCAAGTAATCTTAGCCCCAACATGGGTTAGTGCCTGGTATTACTCTGAACATAATCTTTCTATGGAGAACATAAATAGCTTGTCAACCCTGAAGCTAACCTGACCGAAGCCATCTTGAAAGCTTCAGTGTTGCCACACTGGAGTTGAGGGTTAGGGAGGGGGGATTTTAGATAGCTGGGATTTTATAGCCAAAACAAAATACTTTCCCTTGGGAACCAAGGACATTCTCCCACCTGGTCAGAGGAAGGCGGAGTGATGTCACCAGGCAACCAGACAGCACCATGATTGGACCATGTGACTGATTGTTTTGAGAAAGTGACAAACTTTTACTTTTAATTAGGTGAAAACCACGGGGACCTTCAGAGTCGGTTCACCATATCTGTGCCAATATGATATATCCAATAAAGCTATTCTTTGCAGAATCTACCTGCCTCAGAGTTTTGCTTTCTATTACTTGGAACCGTGATGTTGCTTTCCTTTGCTGTGATCAGATAATTTGCTTTATAAGATGCTCAACATAAAACTCTGCATGGATGGTCAGAACCTTATATTGGTCTGCCATAAATATGTAACAGATCTGGACAGATTCCAATGACATCTGGGAGAGTTTGGCAATCTGAAGGCTTTCATGCCTGGTTAACTCCTGGGAGATGCCTAGGCTCCTGAACAAAATTGCTCTTGCAATTTCTGTCAATCACGGATACCAAGTAGCTCCCTGGATTATTAAGGATCTAAAAGAGATAAAGTGATTGAAACAACATCTGCAACAACGATAGCCAAAATAAAAAGGAGCACGGGTATAAGTTCAAGTATAGATTTACAATGGTGATAAGAGAGTAAAGCATTTAATATTCTCTACAATGTTAGCATCTCTGCCACAGATTTACAGCTGGTGACCTGTTTACTCAGGCCTATTGGAGAAAGATTGATAGGATACAGCATCCTGGATGTATTTACATGTTTGTTTTTGGATAAGGTTGTTCGTATTTGCTCTGAGTTGGAAGTCAACTGGGGAAAGTCCATATGAACTTATGTCTTCTGAAAATTTCTAGAACTAAGAAAATTGATAGAATTTGGTATGGTTTGAATCCCACCACTGGTATTTTTTGCTCTTCCTGGCTCATTTTGATGACCAGTTTGATTGTGGAGGTCTGGATTTGGAGGTCTGACAATGCCTCTCTGAGGTAAGGGGATACTTGTCACTTTTGATAACTTTCATTCAGTCTTCAACCTTCCCTTGAAGGGCTAAGTGCTCAACTACAGGCAGTCTTAAATGAAACATAGTATATTGTGTAGGGTGTGTGGAGTATAGTTTAAAATTTAGTTGTATTTCCTTTTCTTGTGTCATGCTTTTCATTGGTTTGACTTTTATTTCTTTTTTGCATTTTGCATAATATTGCTTATCCTCCAAGGGAATAATATGATTGTTATCTACGTATATAACTATGAGACATCAAACAATACAAGTTGAAATACTGACAGTACAAAAGTTAACTTGGACAAGATAGGCATGCTAAGTCCCCAGTGATTGGTATAAAAAAAATAACATATATATAAAAACAACACTGTCTGTTATAATAAAGGAAATCTTCAACATCAGTAAGAAATGAAAGTAGCAGTATTGCTAGTGAAACTACCTTTGGAACAAAATAAAAACAAAATAGAAATAATTCAACAATGCCAACCTGGATTTTTTTTTTTTTGGTGAAATGAAATCAGTAGTACAGTGAAAGAACAATTATTTTCTCCAAACACCAGTACTGAAGTAGAATGAAAGGATTTCTTTTTTTAAAAAAGCTATCAACAATTAACACTATTAATATTGCTTTCATTGGAGTCACTCAGCATATACATTACAAAAGTAGTTGAATGGAATGAGGACCATAGACTCTTCAGTGCTAGATGGATTTCCTTCTGGCTGTTCAAGTCATTACAGTTACAAACTCATCACTGTCACTGTTTTCTTTCCTCTGGCATATACGGCCTTATGTAAATAAGTAGTAAATTGCATTTTTTTCTAACCTTTAGCCTGGGGACAGGAAACCCCCATAAGCTTATTAATTAATCTGTTGCTTTTCTCAAGTTATGATAAGCGTGATTCATTGTCTGAAGATTGTATGTATATATGTATGTGTATATATTGTGTTTCCCTGAAAATAATGTCTTATATATTTTTTGCCACTAAAAAAGGCACCAAGTCTTATTTTTAGGGGGGATGTCATCCACTTTCTTACCTCACTCGCATGCATCACCCCTGGCCTCCTTTTCGCTGTCAGAGGCCTTCCTGAACTTCTTCAGCTTTGGACAGTTGAAACCAGGCCTCACACACCTTGGCCCATCTCTTCTGCAATCAGCAAGGTTTTCCTGAAGACCTCTGTAGATGATAACAGAGCTCAGGATCAATCCGGAGCTCTGTTATCGGCTACAGAGGCCTTCAGGAAACCCTTGTTGGCTGCAGAAGAGATGGATAAGGTGTGTGAGGCCTGGTTGCAACTCCAAAGGTAAGTAGTAGGGCAGTTCCATGCCCCCAATCTCGAACCTAGCTTAATTTTTACCCATGCACCCTGGAGTGGGCGGAGTATTAATTAGTGCTTATTTTGGGGGTAGGGCTTATTTTGGGCTCACATGTAAAAATCAAGCTAGAATTTACTTTCTGAGTAGGTCGTATTTTCAGGGAAACAACAGTGTGTATGTTTGTGTTTTGATATGACATAATTTCATGGAGGTAAACCAGTACTAGCTCTTCTTGAGTTCTATCCATTTTGCAACTTCAGGCATGACCATCATTTCCTCACAACACCGATTAACAATATATTGCCATGAGCGAATAGGCAGCAATATAAATTAAATAAATAAATAATAAATTTGAAGAGTTTCTGCCCAGTAATATACTTTATGTGCATGAAAATTAAGATATTAATTTCTGTCCATTATTAAAATATAACTTGCTCTTTATTCACAGATTTCAAAGCAAGATGCAGCAAGGAACAAAAAAGAATCAAGAATGAATAAATTAAAGATCTAGAGTCACCAAACTAGGTCTTCCTTTAGTGCTGAAATTAAGTCAAACCTAATGACAATCTGACTTGGAGTGTGCGGGAGAGCATCCCACAACTAAGGAACTCCTGCCAATGTTAAAGGGTAGGTGCTGACATTGAAAGTTGTAGACTTTGTGTGCTCCTGATGGACCACCCGTAATTGAGGACACTTTTAAGTAGTGGGAAAGAAGTCAACTGTCAATCCAATCAATTTCCTGATGCTGAATAACTGATGAACTCTCCCATTGCCAATGTGATGCTGAATAGTGGGAGTTATGAATCCTTGAGCATTTGCTAAATTCTTTATTATTTTCAAGGGTCCTAAAAAAGATATTGTGCTATTTTTTAAAATGTAAGGACAAATCTGAATGTTTATGGATGATTCCAAGCCACTGACTGGGTAATACAGCTCCCCAAGACGTAATTGGAATTCTTAAAAACAGAGTATACAACTAACAGCTAAGAAATCCCCAACATCTATTTAATATTGTTATAGAACCTGAAGACATTACTAAAGCATTAACAATAATATTTTTTTTAAATGCTTTGTTTCAAGGAGTAGTCACAATAATTCAATCACCATGGCTTTGTGTAACAATCAACCAACCTCCTACCTCCTTTTAAAAAAGAAGAAAGAGGTTGATCGCACATGGGGGGGATGCTATCTCAAAGAAGGGGAACAGCAACAGAAAAGGTATGCTTACATAGCCTCTGAAGGCAACAATTTAAGGGGACATATAGTAAGCCCATCTAACTGGAACTTCTCAGGTGAGCAGGTGCTACTAGGAAAAAGCAATCCCTTATATACTCAGGTCATGAGCCATGAAGAGCTTTAAAGGTAACAACCAGCATCCTGAATTGTATTCAGAAGCTAACTGGCAACCAATACTGCTCTTTTTATTCTGCCAACACAACTGGTTGCCAAGAAATAAATTAGAGGCTGTGGCTATAAATCTGCCACACTCCAGAGATAAACAAGATCAAGTTTTATTCCAGCTACTTGAAATGAAGCATCCGTTGAAAAAGCTCTTTCATGGTACCTTTGAGGACAGAATACATTCATTGTCCAATAGGAAAGCAGGATCAAGACCAGTAAACCGTTATTTAGGTGATAAATCCAAAGGAGAAGCAAGGGATGAGGTCAGATGAAATCCAAAGTCCAAAATACATAATGCGGGATATTTACTAGTAAAAGCAGATTTCTTGATTAAGTTCTCTGCATTGTCCAGAAGGAGTAAATCCTATAAATAAGCCTTGCTGAGCCTTCATCCAGCTGAGACTCATCAAACAGTAGCTATAGAGTCTTGTCTTCTATTGGCACTCATACATACAGTATTTTGACTAGCCTCTCCTATCTATGAGGTTTAGCTTTTGTTCTTGGTTCACCATTAAATAGTCCAGACTATTTAAGACTAAAGTTCAAGAGATTGAACTTTGGAGTCTAAATTACTTTTAGTAGGTGTGGGTAAAGGGTCCTGTGAACTTTCTAGATCTATCAAAGCTACAGAGAAGTCACTGGCTCCAGTAATGTCAAAATCATCAGCAACAAGATGTTTGATGCTTCTATCCTCTCTTCCTAGTCCCACCTTTCTCATGCAAAGGACACATCCATAGGAGGGCTGTAATATTCATGAAGCACAGATATTAGGTGACTGCCTCTAGGTATTCATTCATTCATTCATTCATTCATTCATTCATTCATTCATTCATTCATTCATTCATTCATTCAATTTATGGGTATACCCATAATTATCCAAGCTTCTACATTCTGATCCAGCTGTATCCTCCAAAGCTCTTCAGGGGCAGCCTTTCTACTGTATATTGCAAATACAATATTCCTGTGATTGCAAACCTATGGCACGCATGCCAGAGGTGACACACAGAGCCATCTCTCTGGGCATGCGAGCCATCACCCCAGCTCAGCTCTGCTGTGCATGTGCGCATGTGCCTCCCATCAGCCAGCTAGTCTTCAGGTGTTTGCTGTGCATGCGTGGGGATTGCACATGCAGATGCAGGGGGCGCACACATGGGGTCGCACATGCATGCACGGGGGCTCAGAGGGTCACATGCATGGGGCATGGGTGCACGTTGCATTTTAGAGATGCGTGCGTGCACTTTGGGCACTTGGTGCCAAAAAGGTTAGCCATCACTGCAATAGTCCAATCTGGAGATGAGTGACAATGAATAACATTTGTCATTCCAAGAAATGCCACAATGAGTGCACAGGGGTAGAATTGTTAGACTTAGAGGACACCAATATTATTGTATTCAAGTAGGATCTGTGAGTCAAAGAGGACCTGCCATCCCCAAATTGCAAACCAAATCTGTTCAGATGACTGAAATCCTATTCAGAGTTAACAATGTAATGTCAGAATTGACATTAGTCATTACTAGAATTAGTAGGCTTTTGATACCAAAGCCATTCTGTCTCTGTGACAGAGTCACAGCCCAGTCTTCCCCATCTAGCACCAGAAAGGATATAGTCACCTACATAGCTTTTTGAGAGCATCACTTCAGCTAGGACTCAAGATACACATTTGGATATCACATGCATATTGATAAACCTGACCTTGAAAGCCTAACTATGTGTCTTTCTTTTTCTATCTTATCTATATATATATAAAAGGATGTGGGTGTATGTATATGTTCCGTATACACTCTTGAACGGCTCAACCAATTTCAACCAAACTTGATACACAGATAACTTACCTTCAGGGAACAAACATTGTGGGGGTAAGACAGCCCTAGCACCCCTTGGGGTGGGGGTCTGTGTTCCCTAAAAATAGTGCTGAGCTGACGAGAGACCAGCATCAGGCCCATAGAGCTATGGGCTCATAGAGCTACTCACTTGCACAACAGACCAGCGTCAGGCCCGTACAGCTACGGGCCCATAAAGCTACTCACTTGTGATGCTGTGCAACAGACCAGTTTTAGGCCCATAGAGCTACGGGCCGATAGAGCTACTCCATCTAGATACAGCATTCCGATAAAAAAATATCCACGTGAAGCTGGGTTATTGGCTAGTATCAAATACAATTAAGCTAGGTCAATCTCGAGATTCTTTCTCATTCCCTCTTCTCTTTCAAAGTTAAGATGATGTTTACATAATCACTGATGCATCCCTTCTATAGTCAGTTCACTCTTCATATGTTGCCAGTGATGTTCTAGGTGTCTCTTGGTTTGCTTTATACCCTGGAAATCACAAAGAATCAAGAAGCTTGCCTTTCTGGAAGATGCCATTCAGGTGCAATTTCATCTAAAGCCTCTGTATTCCAGAAGGCCTTGACAAAACTGTCCACCATCAATTGGGGAGATTCTTCAAACAGCCTCTGGAAATCAAGCATCTCCATTAGATACCAGATACCAGGAGTGGACAGATCAAATAGACCCATAAGGACTTTGATGAAAATGTGCCCTTTCCTGTTTAGTGACAAAGTGGAACAGAAACGCTGCAGGATTTAAGAAAAAAGTCCATATACTAGCAAAAATTTTATAATATAATATGTGGGTTTAAATACACTTCAATAAAATGGGGATCCTACCTGTGAAACCACCAAGGGGTTTTCTCTTAAAACTTTTCTAGCTATATTCATCACTCACTGTCATTCTAATTCAGTCTGCAAGGATCTTTCTGAGATGCTAAGGTATTTGTCTTCCTTCAAAAAACTGCATAACTGTCTTGTATAACACTGAAAAGTTTTAGATTGGATTTGTCATATCTGAGTTTCACATTGCACAGATGTGCAAAAAGTATGTCTGTCTTTTATTGGAAATATCCAAAGAAAATCAGAAAACAGATAACTATTTGGAAGCTGCAGAAAGGCTGCACCAAAGGTAGGCAGCCTGTAGCCTCCTTCAGGTCATCTGCCAAAGATCTAAGAGGAAGGACTGCCCCTATCTGTGCAGGCAATCTCACCCACCACCGGTCAAAGTCACCCAGCTCTGGAGCCCTTCTGTGTATGTCAAAGACCTTCCAGAACAAGTAGCTTTGGAAACCCTTGTGGAAAATCCTGGAACCACCCAGCCTAGAAAACCTTCTGCCAAGATTAGAGAAGAAACCTAGCAAGAGTTTTTTCCCCACAGTGTTTGCCTGAAGCAGTTCAAGATGACTCAAACCGAAAGTGAATTAGGTGGCCTGTTTGCTTTGTCAAAGCAAATCATGTTGTTTTCACAGTGCAAACATAGCACCAATCATTTTCTCAAAGCCTGTAATTGTCACTTCACACATACCTACTCTTTTGCAATATTTTTTTTTCCTGTTCAAGGCCTTCTGCTAATGGGATCTTAAGCAACCACATCAGAAAATTGGCTTGAAAGCTTTGGATGTTTATATAACTTCTTACAGGTCTCCAGTATAGATTCATGCAATACATCCATCACTAGTAATAGTAGTTATTTATTAGATGTGATTTCAATGCTGTCTGATTCCAAACCAACTTTGGGCAGCTTAAAATACAAAATGCTAAATGTACTAGGTAACAGTTTGCATGGTGAGATTAGAAAGCTGTAAAACAGAATGTTTGAGTTTATTTATCTGCTTTGCTTCCAATTTACCGTTATGATATACTTTCTATATAACTAGATGTAATATCCTGAGCCAGAAGTAGACGATGGTTATCTCTGAAAACAGTTTTATTATATTCTGCAAATGCTTCCAAATATTTTCATGGAATTATAAGTGGCTTTATGCTTATACATAATATCATAAAAATAATCAGATTTGATTACTTTTGATGCTAAATGTTTTTCAGTTGGTCTGTTGCAAAAGGCAAACCTTTTGTATAGCAATAGCAATAGCACTGTATTTATATACCGCCTATCAGGGCTTGCAACCCTCTCTAAGCGGTTTACA
>JANHJO010006510.1:106740-121793 GCA_032468235.1 Pseudoxyrhopus heterurus | reverse complement strand
TGTTGAAAAAAGTTTGTTTTCCCTCAAAATTTCATTACCCATTTGATGTTAGATAAGCATGTCCCTTTGGTGATCTAATAACCCAGGGGTGTCAAACTCAATTTCATTGAGGGCCACATCAGGATTGTGTTTGATCTTGGGGGGGCTGGGATGGGCATGGCCAGCTCAATGTCACTTTTGTTGGGGGTGCCTGTGGCAGCCTGAGCGCTCTGCTAGCAAAAAGGAGCTCCTGAGCTCCATTTTTTGGCTGCGATGGCCTCCTGCAACCCTCTGCCAATGAAAACAGAGCTCAGGAGGGCCACCCGCAGCCCTCACATGCTCCATTTTCAGCTGCAATGGCCTCCTACAACCCTCTGCCAGCGAAAACGAAACTGGCAGAGGCACCGCAGGCCAGTCCTTCCCTGTTTCCAGGGCAACCTCGGGGACCAGATCTGGCCCCTGGGCCTTGGGTTTGGCACCCTTATAATAACCTGAGATCAAATATTGAATGGCTTTTAACGATATTATCAAAAGAATAAGAACAGCAGCAGCAGAACTGCCACAAGGCACTAAATAATTGATTGGCTTTTTAAGAAAGAACTAAAGGGTATTCTAAACAGACCAATAGTGTTTACACAATAGAAATTTCACATATGAAAAGCCTGCATTTTTTTCTGGCTACAAAAACATAAATAGCATTATACAAGTTAGTTCAGCAGAAATAAACAGGAAGTTGCAGAAAATCTGCATAAATTCTAATCATCTGACAAGGAAGGTTACAACATTATCTGCTATTGATATACACCAATTAATGTAATAATGCATTGCTTAAGCCAATTAGCATTTTCTCACAAAATAAATCTAGTTATTTTAATCTTTAAAAGTAAGCTTTGAAAGGGGAAAAATAACAAGAAAAATAAACAAAAATATTTTAATCTATTTCTTGGAATATCATCAGTCCTTAAAGTTCAAGCAATTCATTAAAAAGCAAGTATTGCATTATAAGTAAATTATGCAGTTCACCAGCATTTATTTTTCATTTTTAAAATCTTTCATATGTGGAAAAAATAGAGGGAATAGGCAGTATAGTAATATGATAAGTACCAGCAAATGTATCAGAAGTGATGGGAGACCATAACAATAACTTGAATCTATTTATTTATTAAACATTTATGTCACTGATTCCCAGTGCTTCCAAAACATTCCAAAAAATAGCACGAAACTGTGTTGTTGTTGTTTTTAGACATTCTGGCCAACAACAATTGCATGTAAGTTACTATATTTCCTGATGATTTGTCAGTGAATCCTACAAAAGATTAAAAATGGAAAAGCTTCTATTAGATTTGTTCAGAATGGGATACTGAATATTTATCAAGGTTTCAGTGGCATCTAACATATTTAGCTCCTTCATCAGAAATCATCTTTTAAATTTTTTAGCTATTTTATGTTTGCCATTTTACTTCATCCTTGCCTTCACTGTTGTATTTTGTATTTATCCATCTTGCTATTTAATTCTACCATAGCAACCATTTTTCTTATGACATTATCTTTATGAACAAGATTGCATTCTGAATACGCTTCCTTAGGCACTATTCCTTAGTATCACGTTTCCTCATAAATCATAGCCTCTCTGATACAAGAACTATTCTGCAGTAGCAGATCATGTTCAGTTAACTACTTTTATTTAGGGATTTCTAGAAGCTATTATTCAAAGTAATTTTCCATTTCCTTCTCCAACCATCTCTAAAGAAGAGACTCAAAATGTAATCTTTGCAGGTAGTATAAACAAAAGAATTCTGGCTAACATTACTGCTATCAACAGTCCTATGCAATTGGACAACTAGAGAGAAATCATCTAAAGAACCAACCTTAGATAAATTATAGCAGTAGCTGCAAGAGTATCTCATTTCAAAATAATATAAATAGGAAGGTACCAGTTTTACCTGCCTTTAGATATATTTTTCTGCTTTATGCACTTGCAAATCAAATCCATAAAAGAAATTTAAATGCAACCATTTGGCATGGAAAAGAAGAGATTCTAAGTTCTGCATCTGGATTTCGCAACATCTAGCAGATACATACAATGTCTGGTGAGATAATTTGCTGGTGGGACAAACCTATGGCACTTTTGCCAAGGAGTGAATAATGCAAAGAAGAAGAAGGTGCATCCAAAGTGATAGTCATTGGAACACTTATTCAGGCAGGCAAGTCTAAGATTAATCCATTGATACACTTTTGATGCTCTTGAAAAGATGTCAGTGACAATAAGTAGATAACTTATAGCAGGTCCTCAAAAATACACAGTGAATTTTATTTTGAAATAAGATTAATGTCTCTTGTTGTTTCCTTCTTTCATATTATACCTTTTAATTTATTTTCTTCTTCATGTAATCCTTTTCAGTCATGCTGATTTAGAAGAACTCTGTTTCTATTGTATCCAGAATGTTCATGCTTCCATAAAACATTTAGAACTTTTACATCACCACACTTATGCATTTAGTGGATATTTTTAAAGGGTCATTTTCTAATGAATATTATCTTTCCAGCACAATTATTTTTAGCTAGTGGTAAATGTTTATTTCCATGTTTTTCTCACTAATATGCTGCTTTTTGGGAGACCTAGAAACTCCTGCCTCTCTTCCATTCATATGCTGAATTATACATAATAACATGACATTTCACTTCATGGAAAACAAATAATTATATTCTTGCCTTTCCAGGTCACTCACTGTTTGCATATATCCCCTGCTGACCATGTTTGCTGTCCCTAAAATTTAACTTTTGTGGACAAATTTAATGTGTGATTTTTGCTTGCCTTGAGCTCTATTAATCTTAAAAATCAAATACCATTTCATATGCTGTCCCCCAAGTACACCATTTAATTCTCTGATGACACTGAGAACTTACTATATATCAGTATTCCGGATCCATCACTTTTTGATCTGTGCAATATTTTTATCTGTCTGATACCTAATCAAGTGTCCTAGTCTAAGATGTATCATCCAAGAACTTGCTGCATTTTAAATTTGTCTAGAGCGAAGACATATACTCCACAAAGGGCCTTGAACTCTTAATCTCCAAAGCCAACAAGCCAAAGGCCATATTAATTAATTATAGAATACTGGGAACAAAATCTCATCATCCTTTTCTGAAAGTGTTTCTATTAAAGTCATTTGTTTGGAGAGTATATTCCTTCTCTAAAGACTGAGCCCTATTTGTTTATATAATGTAGGACAGTCAACTTTCTTCTTTAGTGTCACTTACAGCTTTTTCAGAGACTTCAAAAGCTAATATTCTGCTCATCTCTTGTTAATAATAAATTAAGAGTTGTTGTAAATTTTCCACATTAATACATTCTGAAGGAAGCTTACTTAGATTCTCACCCACACATTTCCTAAGGGTTACAATTAGCCCACACATAACTGCCTTCCTTCCAGATAATTACATCCTTTCATGTCTTCCTGCCTTACAATGTTTCTAGGTTCCTGACTACCCATGTGACATCCTTTACACCCACCCTCTAAAACAGTATATAAGGGATTCACATGCAATTGTGTTTCATTCCCTTAATCATCTTGCTTACTACTACATTGCTATTGCTGTTTCCTGATTGCTATCCTAAATAAAGACCATCATTGCTGGTAACATCTTTGGCATTCTGGTGTGCTGTTACTTCAGATGGGCATGATGCCACCCTCGTCAACTTGACATCTGTAACGGTGGGAAAGGCAAGAGATCCATCTTCTACTTAGTAGAGCTCTAGCTTTCTAAGAGTTGTGGGGCCACAAAGCTTGACACAACAAAGTTATATTGAAGCATCTCATTACAGACAGTTATATGCTGTGCCTAGTTACAAGTAAATGCAGACTAGAAAAAGGGTAAGAAAGTATTCTTCAAGAGCTAACAAGGCTTCTGCAGACCAATGGGTGTCAAGAGGAGACAACTGACCAAAACAGAGTCACATGATAAGCTCTGTTGTATGTTTCATCTAGAAGTGGCAGGCAGATGATTTTTTTTTTAATAGTTTATGTGTTTTTCTCAAATGTAAAGGATTTTGTTTGTTTTTTGGCTTGAAGCTGCTGGTTTGAACATTCAAACCATAAATACAAAACAATAAGACACAAACATGTTCAGAGATACATGTCTGACAATTGTATCATTTGTGCAACTAGGGCTATAATCTGTTGTTTGGATTCTTTTTATCATTTTTTTTTAAAAATCCATAAACATCTGCAGGCTTTTTATTCACAACTACATATCTAGCATATGTAGCAGTTATTGGTATTTCCCAAAGGGTATGTAGTTTTTTAACATACAAGTTCCCTTTATAAATACAAATACCCCAAATATATTTGTTTTTTTGCATTTAAAGTGCAATATCATACCTCAATAGAACTTTAGAAGCATTGCTTTTTGCATATGGTCATTTTAATCCCAAATTAAATTTTAAAATGGAGAGATCTTCTGAAAATAAATAGACCTTTGTTTTCCACCACTTTTCCTAGAAATTTAAGGGCTTGGAAAATGTCTTTGTGAGGCCGCTTTTCTCCAGCTTGTTCCAATGTTCCTTATCGTGCCTTGAAACAAGTAAATTGTGTAAAGGGAGATTACATTTTTTGCTTTCTGATATTTTGATAAAGGTGCATCCAGATACAAAGCTGAAGGCATCATTGGACAGATGGTTCTTCCAAGTGTTTATTTATTTGTTAAACTTATCTTTATAACTCTACTTCAGTGTTTCTCAATCTTAGTAGCTTGAAAATGTTGAACTTCAACTCCCAGAATTTCTCAGCCCGCTTTACCAAGGTGTCAGAAATTCTGGGAGTTGAAGTCCACACATCTTCAAGTTGCCAAAGTTGAGAAATATATAGTGTAATATATCATATGAGTCATCAGTGGAACCTGGTCCTTTCATTGAAACGATAAAAGCAATGTTAAAACAATTGTGATCCACAGTCCATTCCTTTTGTATACACAGACAAAAGGGGTGGATTTTATGGTGTGACTATGCTTTTGTCATTTGAACCCTCCATGTGCTTTTCTGCACAGTGTTCCCTTATCCAATTGTTCAAAAAAAAAAAAAACCAGAGCAGGTTGGTTTGAGAAGCAATTACTGAGTCAAAGTCATTCAGTGAACTTTCTTGGCTGAAGTAGGACTAGAACCTGAGTTGACCCAGTGCTAGTGGAACAGTTACATCCAATGCCTTAGCTACCATGCAGGAGTTCTGCTGAATTTGTTTTAAGATATGAAAAACCTTGGAGATCCTCTATATACCATTGCATGATACTGATACAATCTTCAGACTTTCCAGTAGGATGTTCTGCAATCATAAAATTGCATGTGACTTTTAAATCCCCCCTTCTGTTTTGATATCCCATCATACTTGCAAAAGAACAGCAAAAACAGAAGAAAACTACAGTATAAATCCTAAAAGAAAGTTGACAGATTAAAAAAATTAGTATCCCTTCTTTATCTTAACACTTGTGCATGCACACACACTTATGAAATTGACACAATTTAATAAAATGACCTGGGAAGTGCTTCATAGCATTCCATTCAGTGCTTTGAAGTCAGTCTCTACTTTGATTTCTGAATATGAAGTGATGGGATAATTCATTTGAAATGTCATAGAATCCATCTCTCCCAGGGCAGAAAAAGTTGTGTTATTCCAGACTGCATAAACCTGATTGTGGTATGGAGGAGAATATAGCTGTTCCAAGCCAGTTTCTCATAGGATAGTGTGTAAGCCAAATCAATCAATCGATGAACAGTGACCTCTGACCATCACCTGAACTAATTGGCCTATACAGGCAGAGCCATCAAGAACTTTATATAACTGAGCAGTTCCACCAACAGGTGCTTCTTCTGTGGAAAAAAATGTTGTTTCACACTTTCCTATATTTTGAGTGAAGAGGGGGAAAACTCATTACAACATATAATAATTAAGTGTATATTTTAAATTACTTCACTGCACCTTCAGATATAACAATGAGATTTGGCTAATGCTGAAGCTGCTAGATCCCTGTTTGATTCCCACTTATACAATGATTTATGGGCTGCTAGAGAAAAAAAGAAAGATAAATTTCCAAATGCTGGTTTTGCCAAACTCAGAGAAAAAGCTAATGTCATTTTTTGTTCCATAAATACAGAAGGAAATAGAAAACAAATTTCACTTTACTGCGTAGAGATAAAATTGCTTTTTTTGTTTTTGTAAACACATCATATTGTTGAGGAAATCTGCTTTTAAAATATGCAAAATAGCTCACAATGCAGTGTAAGAGATAAGCCCACATGGTGCCATGCAGTAATCTACCATGCATTGTTGAAATGACATTTATCAAAGGAGAACAGGACAAAAATGAGTTAAAAGTCACCCTTACTATATTGTGTTAAATGAAAAGCATTAAAAAATCAATTTTGGTGACATTTTTATGATGAAAAAATATTGCTACATACACAGAAGTTATTCTCATCCATCACTTGAAGAAAAACATGGCATTTTCTTGGTTTCTTTATTGTAAATCAGGAAGAGAACATAATTCATATAATATGGGAACTAGAAGCATGAGCTCAGATTGGTTAAATAACCTAGGACGGCATTTGATTTAAGAAAGTTCAGAAACTGTCCAGACTGAAAAGAGTTTCTTCCAAAGCAGTCAAAATCCAAATTTAAAATTTCCTCAAGCTTGGCTGAGATTCAGAGTTTCTAATTACAGAAAACATATTTATAAGAATAGAATTATTTATTGGCAAAATGTGATTGGACACATAAGGAATTTGTTTCCAGTGCATAAGCTCTCAGTGTACATACAAACAACAAAGTGATAAGTCATAGATCATAAATCATAAGATAGAATCATAAATCATAAGATACAAACAACAAGTGATAAATCATGAGATACCAATAGGAGAAGTTAGCAGGAAAGATGAGAAAGTGAGAAAGATGAGAAGATGAAAAAGATGAGAAGATGACAAGGATGGTAGCAATTCAGCCCTACTACATGGATAGATATCTTTAGGCATAAGACAGAGCTGTAGCAGTTAGGTGTTTAGACACATTAATTAGGTGTGTTAGGTGATTCTGTAAGTTTAGAAGACTGATGTCATGTCAAAAAATGAAAAAAAAATGTTCCAAATTTAGAAAAGGGAGGGAGAAATTATATTTCTGAGCTGTTCTAATTTTTTCATCGCTGTAAATTATTTTATCAGAATAATGCAAACATAGGGCTGGTGGAGGGCCTCTTGGGTGTTGGAGAGTGTTGGAGACTGAGAAGACAGCAGTAGAACACATCCAGATTGGTCATTGTCAGCACTGAAAGAATAAAAATAAATAATATTTATTTATGGAACATATGTACAATTCCATTTTATGGACAATATCCTTTCAAATGAATTATATGCTCATACTAATAATAAATTATATGAGCTACATTCTACCAGCTTATTTTTCTAGACTTCAGCTGAAACGTCTTATTTATTTTTTGTAATACATTCATGCAAATGTATTCTTTCTTCTGAAGCATTCCAATTCTTACCAAAAAAATATACAGTATTAAGCTAAACAATGTATTTGCAAAAATGATTTTCAGGATTTCATTTTAATGTCCCTTCACACTACTTTCTCTATTGTCAAAGAAAACAATAACATTTCCTCTACTCTCTTCAATTCTGTTCTCTTAGCTCAAGATGTCATTCACACACCAGCATTAACAAACAAAACAACTACATTCAGTATAAACAGACCCATTTTCCTATTATTTTTTTAATAGTTGAAGAGGATTAAACCATTTTCCCAGAGATTATTTTTTAAAATCTCCCCTCTCCACCCATACATGAACACATTTTGGAAATTAAAGACAAAGTAAAATCCCGCTAAGTAAAACCAAATTTATTCTGCATTTTGTGACCAAGATGTTTATGAGTACAACTTGAGAATGATTGATTTCTTATAAAATAGTTGTCTCCCAAAACTACAAAAAAAAAAGCAAGGTTTATGGGAACTGAAGCTCATTACAGCTTTGAAGACACAGGCTTATATATCTGTTTGTTATGAAGGGGGTATTTGATATATGGTGCATACAAGTTGTGGATAATCTTATTCTGCAGTTATATTACATGTATCATTTAAAAGCCTTTTAATTTGGTCATCATCACATCCTGTAGCAACACATCATATGCAAGAAGATACAGTGGGATTGTTATGGAATGGAAAATTTGGGGAGATCCTTCTAATTCAATTCTCCATGGCTTCACACAATGGAGAGACACTTTTCTTTTAAAATA
Source organism: Pseudoxyrhopus heterurus (assembly GCA_032468235.1). Taxonomy (NCBI): domain Eukaryota; kingdom Metazoa; phylum Chordata; class Lepidosauria; order Squamata; genus Pseudoxyrhopus; species Pseudoxyrhopus heterurus. The sequence goes on along the minus strand of JANHJO010006510.1, from coordinate 113,530 downwards.
ATTTTTTAGTTAGTTATTTTTAAATGAGTAAAATAAACATGAGAAAATACAGAAGATGAGATAGATAGAAAGAAAGAAAGAAAGAAAGAAAGAAAGAAAGAAAGAAAGAGCAGAAGAAAAGGAACAAATATTGAAAGAAGAACTTCTGATCTTTTTTACCTCAGTTACAGACTTAGTATCCCCACCTTTAAGATTATATTACATGGTTTGCTTCTTCCCAGATTCAAACTTTTCAATTGGCAAATCTAGAAACTTATTTTGGTCCATTTTTAGCCAAAAATCCAGAAGGGGTTTATGATGTTTTATAAAAGTATCGTCTTATACCTGGTCAAACAAGTCAAATTTATTTTCTTTCCTCTTGTGCAAAAAAAGATTCTTATAAGAATAAAATTCTTATGCAATACTCTGGTATTATTAAAACTTAACTTAGGTTAAGATGTTGTGCTAGAACCTGGTTTCTGGTCTTCTTCTTGGCAAGGTACACAAGTATATTTTTAGTACATGTTGCAACTATTCTTGTATTAATTCTGTCCTTGGGAAGAAGGATACATGGATCTCCTACCTCCATGTGTCCTTCCTCCTTTTTTGTTTTTCAGTTAGCGCTTCAACAATTCTCTTAGTATCTTTACCAGAATGCTCTGTAGCTACTGTCAGTCTTAGGCAAAAGTTTTCCCTTTTAAATCAGGTAGTATCACATTTTTTTGGGGACTCATGACTTATTGTTTTCATCTCACCCCTTTATATTGCAGATTATTCAAATTGTTAATTCATATTTTTTCCATATTTGTATATTGTTTTTCCATTCTCCCTTCAAATGAAATCAAATCACACTTAATAGATTCAGTAAATGATACTGTCACTGCAAGATTCTTTTCAAATTTTTTAAACAATATTTGTACACTCTAGAATAATCCCTATTTCCTTTATTGATACCCTTTCCTGCCTTCTTTTGTAGCTTTCCTAATATTATTGATTTCTCTTTCACAACTTTCCCAATATCTCTTTAAGAAAATCTACCAGTCAGGCTTCTTGAGAAAGCTATCTAATCTTCTCATAAATATATTTGTTTATTTAAATCCAAAGTGCTTTAAAATAAACAATACTCCAAATTTAACTAGTCTCCTAATGAATCTTAATTTTTCATAATTAAAATTCTTAATTGACTTCTTGTTTTAAATTAGTTTTAAATTCCTTTAATTAATTTTTTTCATTTCATTTTTACATGTCCCAGATTAAAGGAACACTCACTGGGTGGTTTAGTTGCTCTGCTGCTTTGCTTGATGTAGCTAGCAAAATATTCCAAACGTGTGCTAGGAAGAGGGGCTAGAAATTGGGTTGAGTCAAACCCATTGTTCTTAAGGCAGTTTCACTTGATGTTTCTTCCTTGGTTCCTGATACTTTACTCATAGTCTGCAGTTTGTCTCTGGTTCCAGTGGGTTTCCTCATCAGGACAGCCTTCCAGAGCACACATGGGCAATCTCTTGGTTTCTTCTTGTTGGGAGAAGTTCAGATCCTCAGTCCAGTTGCTACTCTTTACCTTGGAGGTATCTCTGCTCTTCAGAAATGTGTCAGTTCACCATTTTCTTCCCCTGGAAGTCCAGGATCTAAAACATTTTTGGATGAAGCATACATTTCTGCAATTTTATTTTTTAAATACAGCATTATTGCTATTTATTACCACCACTTCTGACAGGGCTATCAGTATAGAACTTTTTCTATATTGCAGATACACAGGTACTCTGGCATAAGGGATTGTTTGTTTATTTATTAGATATAGAATTTAATAGATAAAGTACGTAGAAAGTCTTTTCCAGCCTGTGAGCTATAGGAAAATTTAATCACCCTGAATTTCTGTTTTTCCTGTTTCTGATTTAAAACATCAACAGAACCTCATCTTCAGGAGGTTGACAATCAGATAAAATGTGTGAATCTCTGGATCTCCTCTATCATACATGCAGTTTTATAAATGATAGCATTTTAGTCCCCAGCATATGACTGAGGGGTTTTTTTAATCATTATAAATGAGCATAATTAGGACAAGAGTGGTGATCATATTTCCATAGCTATGTATGCAGAACAATCTAGTTTCACTCCTGAGGTTTGCAGTGTCATAAAGTCCTCATTGGAATAGAATTATAGCCCAGTAATTTACAGCAGCTAAGTAGGTATTTACTCTCTGGGTAATTGACTGTTGATAAGGCTGTCTACAAGCCATATGGCACACAGCCATTTGGTCACTGAAATCAAGTCCTTTGTATTTAGAATTCTAGTATTGAACGTGATTCACTAGCTCTTACTGAGGCAGCAGTGGACTGATATTATAGGATTTTATGTTATTTTTGCTTCTGTTCAATGAATATTTTATCTCCCTCCTGTCCTTCAATACGGAAACAGGTTATTTATTTTTCAGATGAATGGTGAAGCACAGGCAGAAGCTTCCTCACAAGTTACTTGGCTTACAGGAAAGATATATCACAGGGTCTAAAAAAAAGTACTCTATAGGGCAGGTCAGTAGGAGCTGTTCTGTATCCAGTGGCCTCATGCATCAAAGGATAGGGAGGATCTGTCAAATAAAAACCAAGTTCAGTTTCCGCTAGGCATATTCATTTTTTTTTCTCTGATTGTCTTCCTAAAGTTCCCAGCTCTTGACTGCAGAGAAACAGCTCTATGCAAATTGTATTACTTCTCCGAACATAATAACTTTTTGTTTTAATTCTATTTTTTAATCATATCTCTTTTATATTGTTTTATGGTTTACATCTGTAAACCACCCAAAGGTACTTGGATATTGTTTAAATTTGATGAATAAAGTAATCAATAAATAAAAGTGGAAGGTGAACCTTGTGCACAAATATATTTTTTCTTCCTTCCACATCTTCATTATCTCTGTTGTGAAGATATAGGGATTCTGCAGTAATTCTGACACAATAGAAATGATATTATAGTTAGTTAACTGAAGATAGGACTTGTTAATGAATGCCAATGGATTTCAGGTGAAGATATTTGCTTAATAATTTTTGGCACTGAAAATATATTTCTTCAATGATATTTTTGGGAGCTGGATGCATAGGTCTTCATAACCAGTTTTGTGGCATCAAATTGATTGTGACATGAATTACAAATTGGCGTCTGCCACATAACAATTCTGTTGGGATATTTATCCTTGTATAACAGATATGTGTGTTCTAGAAATCCAAAAACAAAACTATCGTACAATTTTGAACTAATTTTTGAGACTAACGCTATAAGAGTAATTAAATAATAAGCAGCTGACAATTTATGGAGATGTTGCTCAAAGAATATTTAAAGCTCAATAGTATCAAATTAAATAAGAAGCACAAGTAACCTGTGTGAATTTTATAGATTGTTCAGTTCAGTGAGAAAAGCCAGTAATTCTATGATTAGCACTTTGGGTTCAATGAACAAAAGGCATAAGATTTCAGAAATTAACACATTGAATTAATCTAAATTGGAGATTTATGATTGAAAAATTTATAAGATGTTCAAGAGTAATCTTCTCTTCAAAGTTCATGATTCAATTTGGAAAAAAAGAATTCTAGGTCCAGCTAGAATAAGAAACCTCAAACTGAAGGGGTTTCAGTTTTTAGTAGAATGAGTGGAGTGCTGTATAACAATGATGGCAGACTCTTTAGGTGCTAAGTTTCAGTCAGATACCTTCAGGCATTTTACTGCAATAAATATTTGCAGTATTCCCCAAATATTTCTTTTAGGGCTGAGATATCAGGGATGAATAAAAGAAAACCCAAAAACTTTGATACCATCCTCCATTTGTAGTGTTGCCAACCTGCCCCTGTTTTCGAGCAATAAAAAAGTTTGGAATAGTATTGCAAAGCAAAAACTTGACAGGGATGAGACAAACTGACAGCAATTTCCTTGAATCCCAACACTTCATGAAAGGGTTGTACATGGTATATTTTAATGCCAGATGATAATTTTTGCATTTGTTTAGGAACAGATGGATAATAATGAGGCTTTTACTGATGTTTGTGTAGTTGATTGATACATAAAACAACAGCAGCCACCTGATGGTGCTCTTCTACTTTTTCAGAGATACTGTTTTGTATTGTCCATGTACTCTTTTTTTTGTCAAGCTTCTATTGATCAACAAGTAAATTAAATTGAGAACTGAAGACCTTAATGCAATGGCAATAATCAATGGCTTTCAGAGTTCAGGGTTTATAAAGAATAAATTCCTTAAAAAAAAATCTACCGGTAGAACTTTCAGCTAAAGAAATGCTGAAAAAAAAACCCCATCATGCTGTAATAGGTAGTAGAAGCTTTTCTAGCTTAAATCACATCTATTACAGGCTCATGAGAAAAGGAAATTTGCATGTGAGTATAATATTTCGCTGAACTGTGAGGCCGTTCGTTAATGGAGGGGTTCAGATGAGCAGATTTTTAAGCTTAGGAAAAATTAAACCTCTTTCGGCATGCCCCAATGATTGGTCTAAAAACGCACGAGCTGGCATGCATTTTATTAAACCAATAATGGGAGCAAATATTTGAAGGCTTACACATCAGTCACCATCCCATTTCTTCATAATTTCAGAAGGTTTAAAAGATGCTTTTGTTAGATATTTTCCAAATAAGCTGGTCCATGTGTAAATTTATCTGCAGCTGTCTTAGGCTAGCTGCGTATATTAATTGCATTCCCATTCTAATTCATGTTATCTAGATACCATTATCGTTTTTTGACAGAACAGGAGTACTGAATATTTCTTTAAAATATTCAGTTTATAATTCTTTTTTCTTTCCTTGGAAGTTTGTTGTGAAACGAAGAAGAAAGATTTTGCAGAACTCTGGACCAAGATGTATTTGGGATTTTTCTTTCTCTCTCTTATTCTGAATCAAGATTCCTCTTCTTGTGCTGGTCTTTTCTTTCCTGGAATTTTCTTAGTGTATTTTTATTCTCTTCTAATACACACACACACACACACACACACCAAGGGACCAATAGATAAATGATAGTATGTTCATAATATTTGGATCCTTGTCACCTGGGAATAATTTTAAGGTACATTGCAAATTGAAAAATCTTTGTCATCATTTAGTTCCATCCTCCTTCTTTGCTGCAGCTTAAAACTCTATGCAGCCCACAAAGCTTTGAAGCTTGGAACCTTATTGGCAGTCTTTTTGCAAAGACGATCGGAGCCTACATGGACGCAATTTCTCTGGCCTCCATTCTTGCCAGCAAAGGTTGTTTGCAAAAGCTTGCCATAGCACTTGCAAGCCAATGACACACTTTGAGGCAGCACAATTTCACTGCCCCAAAGCCTCCCATCAGTGTGCAAACGTTCTGCGCACTGCAACTGGAAGCTTCTGGGAGCCATGATCTTGCGTGGCGGAGAGGCTGGAGAGGAGACAGCTCGCTAGATTTTTGCAATTTAAGTGACCCGGCGCAGCAGGATGGGAAGGGGAAGCAATTGTGGGGAGCATGAGGTATATCAGTGGATCGGGGAAGGCCTTGGGTGGTCTTGAGCAGGTGGCTGTTCTTACATGCACTTAATGATCTGCGCATTCGATTAGCAAATGCCTGGGCAAGAGCAGGGAGTTTTCATGTTCATTTTACATGATTGACTCCAACAAATCCTCAGGTTACGAATGTAATTAGCAGGTTCCATTACATTCATAACTCAAGGACTACCTGTAGTCTAGTGGCCTGTTTTCAAAGTGGCCAACCAAATGAACAAGGAAGCCCATAAATCTCCCAGAAGATGGCCATTTAGGCAGTCCCATTAAGCCTAACAACCATCAAGCCCCAAGATTTCCATGAATTGGTCCAGTTTTTTTTTTTTTTGAAACCAGCCAAGTTGGGTCTGCACCTAGAGCTGCTCAGCCTAATACATTTTATCACCAGCATTACCTCTGATGGTAAAATGTGTTAGGGCGGCTGAGCAGCTCCAGGTGCAGAAATCCAGACAACCACTAATGGCAGAAAAGATGTACAAAACACTTCAATAGTTTGCTGTCAACCAGCAGGTTTCTAGATTTATTTCAACCCATAATTTGCTATCTAGTTTTGTGGTAGATACCTCAATTCTTAAGATTTGATTCTGAAATCAGAAGTGAATTAGAATGAATCACTGCAATTATTAAGTTAGTGATAGAGTTGTAAAATGAATCTTGCTTCCTCATTGACTTTGCTTGTCGGGTTGCAAAATGTGATCACATGATCCTGGACACTGGAATCGTCATAAATACGAGTCAGTTGCCAAATGTCCAAATTTTGATCACATGACCAGGGGCTGCTGCAAAGGTTGTAAGTGTAAAAAGTGTGTAAGTCACTTTTTTCAGACCTGTTGTAAGTCGAGGACTACCTGTAATGGAGTAACACTTGAATATGCCACATTAAGAAGTTAACAAAAAGAGTTTCTGCATATTTCTAACAAAAGTCATCAACTAGTTCATAATGTCTAAGGGTCTCTGCATCTTCCAAGAAGTATGGGAACTGGAGTTCATTCCATCCTGTAAGTTACCTTTCCTTCCATCTAAAATTCTCACCTATCATTGGTGGTCCACAAATATGCAAATACATGCATACATATGGAGTATACATTTGAAAACTGGACATATAGTGTATAGAGATTAAAATACACAACAAACTTACGAAGAAACAGAAATGGTCGAGAAGGGTTAGGGTTAAGGTCAAGAAAGTTGGAGCTTGAGTTTATGAAAGCCCCACTCCCAAAAAGCAAGAAATTTTAAGAACAAAAGGTTTTAATAGCAATAGCAATATAGCATTGTATTTATATACCGCCTATCAGGGCTT
>JANHJO010006510.1:51834-61868 GCA_032468235.1 Pseudoxyrhopus heterurus | reverse complement strand
ATGATATATATATATATATATATATATATATATATATATATATAGGCATACAAAGGAAATATATAGCAAAAATTGAAATGACCACTAGATGATGCAAAAGAGATGCAGAAAGAGCTATCCTTTCCTGCCATCTAAAGTTTATTCAGAACTTTACAGCCCAGATCTGGGAGCCCTATTAAATGAATGCTAAGCTGCTTGTACCTTCTTGCCATACTTATACATTTTTTATGGCTCTTTAGCTTCTTGATTTATGTCCACACCCTTCTTTCCCTTGATGGAAGTGATACTTACTCATGTGAGCCAAGGTGATAAACTACAGGCCTTGCTCTGCCAAATCTAATGTCCTGCTGCTTATGATGCACAGATGTTGTTTTCTTTCAGAAGGCAAAATAAGGTTTTCAAAGTGGCCTTCCCTTTTATTCTTGCACTGAGGGACCTATAGCAAAATGGCAATAATCCAAATGAACAAATAACACACCATACTGGCTCTTCAGTAAATGATAAATCATTCCTAATCACTGCTTTGTCAACAAAGGCAATCAGCTCATGGCAGGGTGATGAGAGTTTTCTGAAGGTGTCATGGATTCCAGTCGTGGAACGATAAAGATGACTTTGATGATTTTAACACCCTTGTATATGCTACATTTGTATGCATAAAGCTTCAAATATGGAGTTTCATCACCTGTAGCCCAAATGGCTCTGCTTAGTGAATTGTATCATATTATTATTAAAATGGTCTGGTTTTGAAAGTGTTAAATCTGATTTTATCCATACCATTGAGGCCATTACTTGAAAGTAGTTCCTAGTGTTTGCTTTAAGTCAGGAAGAAAGAAAGACAAATGAGAAGGGCTAATACAGAGAACTAAAGGAATACTCAACAAAACTGCTTTCCATAACTAAAAATTATTCTGCTTTGTCTGGTGGGGAAGAGCAGATGGGGGACATTGGAATTATAACTGAACTTTACATATATCTGTCATGGGGATGTCTGTGAGTGCACAGGATTTGATATAAGACATAGTGCAAAATGATTCTTGTGATTTTTCCCCTCAGCAAGGAGAATTTACTTTTGGCTTTCATAACCTTCCTTTGAAAAGTTTTTTACAACTAGATTGGACCATGATCCATTCTTTGCTCTCTGCTCTTTTGCCTGATAACCACAGTGGTTTAAACTTTTTTTATACTAAAATATTTATAAATTGCAGAACTGACTTGGCATACATATGTTTAATCTATTTTTAAATATCCTACCCTAGGATATTTAAGGGTTAGATATGTGGTCTGGATTCTCTCTTTAAGGTTGGGAATGGCTTTCTTTCTAGAGGCAGTAGTAGCTGGTCTTTACTGTTGTCTCTTAAGCTTCCCTTAGAATAATTCTTCAAAGAGTAGAAAAGATCCCATTGTACCTTCTCTTCTTTGGTTCTTACCCACCTCCAGATCTTACCCACGTCTACTTCAGGACATTTCAGGCTGTCCTCAAATCAATAAGAATTTAGCATCATACCATGCTCAGTCCATCTCAGGTTCCAATCCAACACTGATCTTTACTAAAATCAACAACAAATCTTCAGCACCCAAGGCTGCCTAAATTGATCTTGAGTCACCACTCGTTGCCCAATTTTCGTTTTTCATCAGACTTTTTATTGTTTTAAATTTCCCCCTTTCTTGTCACCTTATTTTCTTTTTCATCTTAGCTTTTACTATGGGAAATATTCATATGGAGTGCTAAGTTATCTCCCCTGCTTTGTCACTTACAAAAGAACAGAGTGTTTGGGTGTTTGCATGGATAAGTGACAGACTTGGAAGAAAACATGTTCTGTAGGACGTCACATCAATGAGGACAACAGGACCCCAGAGAACCAGAGAATAGGTGCATTAATTGAAGATGAAGGGGAAATAAAAAATATTTTGTTTCTCTGGAGCATGAATAATACCTACATTTAGAAAATTGTTGATCTGGCTTTTTATGTAACACTAATGTATTTATCCAGTGCCCAGAAACAAAAGAACATTTTGTTGTTATAACTATAAAGCAATATGATTTTGACTGTGAGAGTATGATATCCACCAGCCCTACAGAAAAATCAAGTGTTGTTTAAAATATATTTGGTTTTAGAGATGGGAAACTTGAAAGAAACGACATTATGATAACCTTCCAGAATAGTGCAGTACTAATATCTGCTGTCCATTTGTTGTGCTTTTATCTATGGCTGTCTTTGCTTTGTTTATTTTTTTAAGGTTTATATTCAACAGATGGTAATACTTGGCTGGCCTTGCCTGGGCACAAAAGTTAAAAGATTAGTTCTGGTTGCGGTGGAAAAATTGACCAATAAATACGAACACCTGGAGAAATTAAAATTATTATTTTATTTCCCAAAACTAGCAGGTTATAGTGAGTCCCTGGTCTCTTGGATTCAGACAAGGCAAAAGCAAAGCTTTTGTTATAAACCAGTAGAAGGTTGATCAAAAGCTGGTTGAACAGCTCCTGTTATTCATTAATAGGACAGCTTAGAGAAACAATTGTTATACAACTGATTGGAAAGCAAGATAATCAAAAACAAGGACTATAACACATTTCTCCTTAGTATTTATAATATACACTATTAGTTTTATTTAATGTGAAATTGGGAAAAATGATTATACTGTGCAAAACTTTTGGTGAAAGTTTTGCCTCAAGCCAAAAGAAAAAGGCTTAAGCATTTTTTTATTTTTATTTTTTTAATTAAGGGCATAAAAACTAACACAATCCAATAAAAACAAGCACAGGGGAAAAAAGAAAAACTGTGGAAAGAGTAAAAAGAATTAGAAAGAAGCTTCTAATTTCCTATGGTATATAAGTAGAATTATCTCACATATATATGATATTTTCCTCTCTAGCATTGCCATTTTATTGAGTCTTTGTATAAATTTAGAATATTATGCAATATTATTTAGTGGATACTGCCCAGTTTCTAAAGATAGTGAATTTCTCTGGATTTAACTATTCAAATGAGTTCTAAGTAAACATAAGGAAGAAAGGAAATGTACTGATTTTCTTTCCTTCTTACTCCTTATTGCCCACTAGAAAGCTGCTACAGAAGATTAGATTTTCTAGAGAAAAGTGCAAGAGGAAAGGAAAGTCACTTTCCACATGATTGGGTCTATAGGTCTCATATTCTTCCTTAAATGGAAGTAACTTTCCACTTTGGATCCAATATTATGTGAATTAATGAAGTACATATATTTATCAACATTATATTTACATTCTCACAATTCTTATACAACTGTTTAGTCAAAAGACTGCAATTCAAGGAAGGTTCTCCCTTTAACATAATGCTGTCATGCAGAGAACATATATAAATATGCTGACAAACAAATTTTGCCTCATGCATTTGAATGCCAATAGTATTTATTATAAGAGAAATGTAAAGAAGTAGCATGAAGCTCTCAAGTTATTCTACATAGAAACACCTTGCTCATATTATCTTGACAAGCCAGATTAGTTCTTTGCAGAATATTAAATCATCAAAGCATGAATCCAGGATGGAACTTATAAAAATATAGATTGCTGTTGTTTTCTCTGTAATTATTGAATATTTAATAGAATAATTAATCTTTTAAACTAAAATTTCTTGCAATGCCTGTAAAATATAAATTATCTCCAAAGATTATAGAATTACATTATAATTAGTTTCATTTATCTGTAAGTTCACTAATCTACTAAAACAGTTAACAAAATATTCAACAATAACTTTCTCTGTGTCTATATGTACATTAGTTTATGACTTAATTGTAAATTCCCAAGACATTTCATATTTTCCTTATCATGGGTTATGGTCATTCCAAGGAGCAATCTGGCTACGGTCATCATTTAGCTACTCCATTCATCTTAATTATTTAAGCACCTTTGGTCTTCCTTGGGTGGACAAGTCATGGACCTAGGCTCCAGCCTTAACTGCACTACTTCTCCCTTTTATTCTTTCCCCAATCTGCCAGCTTTGATATATCAGATACTCCCCACTCTCCAAATAAAGATAAACTGCAACAGTGTCTGGAGAGACACTGTTAAAAAGTCAAGGTGGTTGATTGCAGTAGTGCAATTAAAACTTACCCCTTTTGAATATACATCAATTTCCCTCGTGCGTACAAGGATGGAACTTTAATTGCAAGGTGCTACAACTGCAGTTTTGACTTTGTGGTCCTCTGCTACAGATATCACTGATAAATTGAGCTTTGATGATACATATCCTGAGTGCCAGAAAGCAACTTCACCAGTTTTCCTTTTGAGAATGACCAATATTTCTCCAACCTAAACCAACTATTTTCTTTGAATTGAATAGAATTCTTTATTGGCCAAGTGTGATTGGACACACAAGGAATTTGTCTCTGGTGCATAAGTTCTCAACAATTTGCCCAAGGACCCCCCAAAAAGTTATTTATTAGGGTTTTGTGATTCAGTCAACAACCATTATTTTGATTTAAAATTCAACATTTCAGATTGATTTGGAAAAAAACTAATTCAGTTTGGTTTGGAGATCTGAAAACAAATTGTCAACTGTGTTGATTTGGTTTAAACTGAAAATTCAGATTATCTAAAAAAAAAAACAAGCCAAAAAATTTCCCCCAGATGTGCAGAAGCAGTTTAAGTAGTTTAAATCTGAAGTGATTTTAAAACATTGATTTCAACACAAAGGTTTGGTTTCACTTTCCAAAGTGCATGAGATTTTTACTGTTATTCATCAGTTTGTCTCCAACTGAATTTCTGGATTGGAGTTTTACATAGCACACAATTTGCTAAGAATCTACATGTGCAATGCAAGATAACATCCGTATTTCTTTTTTCAAGTCCATGTCTGCCGAGGGTCATAATTTAGCACAAAGCAGCGGCCATCTTTTATTTCCAATGGTACTTTAAATAAAAGTGACACTTATCTTGAACTGATTTCTGTCTGCATTTTAATTCTTTTCTCATTTTTAAAAAAAATAAACCTAAACTGGTTTATTTTTATTCACACTAATTTCAGCAGTATTGCTTTACACTTATTTCTAATTTATAAAGATTTTGGAGGGATAAGAAAGGGTCTGGTACCTGAATATGTTCCTGTAAATCTGATAATTGTTTGCTTTTATTGCTTCTCCTAATGCAGTGATGTCAAACCTATGGTATGCGTGCCCAAAGTGGCATGCGTAGCCATGTTGCCCGGCATGCCAGCCGTCACCCAGCCCAGCTCCACTGCGCATGCACGCACGACCCCCGGGTTTCTAGCCCAACCCCCCCCCCTGAAAAACAGCTGTTTTTCAGCTCTTTTTCCCCTAGAAATCCCGGGGGTTGCACGTGCATGTGTGGGGGGGCATGCATTGCATTGTGGATGGGGGACACTCAGGAGCACACGCATGCAAGCGATTTGGCACGTGAACCGAAAAAGGTTTGACATCACTGTACTAATGCATTCAGTGTGGATATTATTGTTGATAAATGTTTGAAAGATGTTTTATTTTCCATCATTGTGATGGATGTTGAAAGGGAAAGTGCTGAATAAGTGGAGCATGCCATCATGTGGTAATATTGTTTTTTCCCTTATATTGCTTTGTGGATATTAAATATGAGCTGAAAACTCTCACCATCACTTGAATGGATTGTCAAAAAAGTAGCCTTTACTTTCAATTTCTTCAAGTTTAACTCCATTTTGAGTATTATGGCAAGTGGATTGTCTGCATGACATTAACTTGATTCTTGGGATAATGTCACATACATCATTCCGACCCTATGTGGCATGACTTTCTCTGTCTTGATCCACAAGAAACTTAAATTAATGGAAAGGTGATTTAATGATCACATTAGCTATGGTCTGGTTTATTTGGTTTTGGCTTAAATGTTTGTTCAATGTGGTTTATAGTTTAGTTCAGTGTATGAACCCTGCTATTCATCTTTTATTCTGAGACAAAGCAAACTACATCTTGCAATGCTGTATAAATTTGCTCACTGTTTAATGTTAGATACTGCAATGCATTTCTTTAACATACAAGCACATGCATAATTGAAAGCCTGCCAAAGCAGTTACCCAGATCAACTTATGCCTAGTGTAATTAATGCAGAATTACTCTGACTTGTTTACTCAAACTTCTCCCCTTCCCTGGACTAATGAATCTTTTCTGTAACAATCCTCTCCCTTGTTACAACAGAACTGGTTCACACCAAATGTCCAACCTTAACAACCAGTTCAGGGGAACTGGTGCGAACCAGTAGAAACCCACCCCTGCCAGTAATGTACTTCTTACGGAGTAGCATTTGGCCTTCTTTTGCCTTAGAAGATTAGTAAGGACAGATCTTTTTAACTAGTTTGCTTTTATTGTGAGTTTTAATTTGCTATTTTTTATTGGTAGTTTATTTTCTCTTCTTTTTTTTTCTCCCTAAAGGATTGCTGTAATTGTGTACTTGCTACTATTACATTTTGCAGCCTCACTTCCAGTCTGTAGCCCGACTGCCATTTTTACAACATTAATAATGTTGGCTTAGTTTAATTGGGGATATGGTAAGTGGAAAATAGTAGTCACTGCCCAAAGAAAATGGAGTGTCTTGAGACAATTTCCTGCAACATTACCTTATTTTTCTTAGGAGGCAGGAAAAAAAGAATAATCTCCAAAAAAAATTCAGGAAAAAATGGTTTTTGAAAAATTTCCACTTAATGGTCCCAGTAATGATAGTATGGTCTTATCCATGTTATTTAAATGGACTTTATTCCTGTAAGGTTGCAATAATCTTTTCTGTTTTGAGTCTTATCTCATGACATTCTTTACAACTTTCTTTCTTTTTTATTTATCAGCTAAGAAAATAGTTCCTGAACAATCTGGACTTTTTTGTTAGAATGTGCATCTATTATTTTCCCCCTTCTTTTTAAAGAATTGATGCAGAAGAAAACTGTTCAGAGTTTAAAGCCTCATCATTGTTGAATTATTTCAGCTGAACATTAGAGAGGAGCAGCAATGCAATTTAAGTCATCTTAGCATAATGCAATGGCTTCTTTCATTAAAGGATTCTATAAAATTCTGCATTTGGTTCTCCCTCTGTGAAGATTTTTGCTATTTGAATGCAGGTAGATTATTTCCTACAATGATAGCTATCATCTTTCCATTATTTTACTGACAATGAGTTTACTTGGCTTTTTTTTTTCAAATAAAAAAACCCGTGATTTCACTAAATAAATAACAAAACAGATTGTGGAACTATCTATGGGTCCACATTCTGTCTTTTGTCAAATTAAAAATGGAAGGTATTGGCTGATGTGTGTGTGTGTGTGTGTGTGTGTGTGTGTGTGTAATAAAACCATGTTCATCGCCTGGTTTGAGGTGTGACAACAATCATCCATATGTTCCACATACTGAGTGGCCATGTGAATCATAATGTGTACAACTGCAGAACTTGGACCATTTCTTGCCAGATTGCATAGAGGAGTGAAGGCATCTCTTGACTTCATTTATATGTGAATTCAAATATTGTCAGATCAATATCTGTTAATAGTGCCAATCAATAATATTGTTTTACCTAAAAGGAAAATCTGTGCCTCAGATTTTCCCTCCAAGAACTGAAGGGGGTGTGGCTTGTACTAGTCTATAAATATAGCCTCCCAACTCCCCTCAGTGCTCTTTCAAAAATGGTCAGCTAAGGAGCAGGCTTGCTCTAGGCATACCTGCTTAAATAAATAAATACAAAGAGACAGTGATCTATGAAATAATATAAATATTTTATTGACGAACAAAGAATAAACAGTTGTTTAGTTATACAAACGAAAGAGTCTGGCTTCTTTCATGCATGAGGTGATAGCTATGACTTCATCGACCTCCTCCTGTCAGCTGTCAAATATCAGTATCTTCACATGGAATGTGTTATGAAATCTGAGTAACTAGATAAGAGATGATTTTGGTCATATTTGGTTAGTTGATAGCCACATTATTGACAATCTATGCCTTTTCATATTCATATTATATATGAATTTAATAAATAAATAATGAAGTCTACATTTTGACTAACCTTCCAAATTATGGGAATATTATTTAATTATTACTGATTATTTTTTACTGGCTTTCCAAGAGCCTTTTCAATGCAATTTGAAGCCCATATTATAGATTTTATATATTTTTTCTCCATAATGGTGGCCATATGTGTATACTACATATATCACTTCAGAATATTCCCTATCCTTTTTTCTACTTTTGTCATCTGCAGAGCCAATATGGAAAAAAGCCTGATGGCTCTTTTACTATAATACGGATTTCTGTTATACATCACATAGCTTCAGGTCTTCATAATCTGAGTTGAGTTAAATTATGCTAAGGCATGAGATTAGAGAACCAAACACAACAAAATTTATTTCAATTTATTGCCAGCATCCGGATGATGGATAAAGAAGCTTAATTCCACCACTTGCTCCCAGCCATCAAAGCAAGATAATCAAAATTAGTTCCTATTCTGTTTATTAGCCACATGTGTTGATTATAAGTCATGCATCTGCAGTACAATTGACTGCATTTTTGTGCATTTTATGAGCTTATACAGTTCACTGAAATCACTAAGATTTATATGTGCTTCACAGTGTGTAGTATTTCCTTTTTATTTGTATCAATAAACATCTGAATTTTGGCAGAATGTGTAAAAGAAAAAATATGCAATCTATTTTGATGCTTCAGTAAGATTGTTTGGTCCTTTATATACCCTGGATTCTACCAAATGAATATCAAACTGAGTGATTGGCAGAATTATGCTTATGTTTTACACCAATGTGCTGCTACATAATTTAATATCACATGTGTGATGTGGTACATTGTGTTTCAAGTATGCATAGGCAATTTCATTGTCATTTTGGCTAGAATTTTCATTTAAACAACTATAGTTCAGCCACATTTATGCATAAGTTCGTATGCATGGAGAAAAAAGATGTGCATGAATATTCAAACACATTTCTGTATGTCCTTTTCTTAATGTACATGTTTAAATATGCTGCTGGTTTTTTTTTTTAAGCATGCACAGTTCTTACAAGCAATTTTTTCACAGTAATAGTAGCTTGTTTGTTCTAAAACAAGTGTATGCATGTGTGTTTTTCTAGTTTTTTTTTTAAATGAGGGATTTGCATTGCAAAATTCTGAGCCTGAGTGTGCTATTAACATGAATCAACATAGCCTGTTTATTAATATAGCCATGAGTTTTAACCACTGGGAGGTAGGAATTGCCCTGTATATAAACTGACCACGTTGGAATATTACAGAATTCATAATAATAGAGTTGAAAGGGATATTGGAGGTCTTCTAGTCCAACCCCCTGCCCAAGCAGGAGATCTTATACCATTCAGACAAATGGCTGTCCAATCTTTTCTTAAACTCCTCCAGTGATGGACCACTTACAACTTCTGGAGGCAAGCTGTTTCATTGATTAATTGTACTCATTGTCAGGAAATTTCTCTTTGGTTCTAGGCTGGAACTCTCTTTAAAGGTCTTCCACCTGTTATATCTTGCCCTACCCTCAAGTGCTTTGGAGAATAGGTCAACCCCCTCTCCTCTGTAACAGACCCTCAAATATTATTAAAAAAGACATTAACCTATTATCAAAAAGTTGCAATTTCTGTATCTAGAATGTTTAAATTAGAAAAAAAAATAGCAAAGTGCTTTTCAATCCTTGAAATGTTATTATGAGAGCTCAAAATTCATGTGAATGATTTGCAGTGTTGGATTTTTTGGTCTGAGGATCTCTTCTTGCTGACTACCTCTTACTGTGATCACAATTTTGACTAGTTTATTGAACCTAAAGGAAGATGGTATGTACCAGGGCATTTAGCCACACTTTTCTTTCTTCAGTTAATATCCAAGAATTGCAAGTGTTCATGGGAGATGCATTAATAGCTAGAGTCTCTCTATATTCCATAGTCAGAATATAGTAAAACAAGAGAATATGCAGTGATATTGATGGAAAACTTAGATAGATGAATCAAGCCTAATCTTTTTTCAAACAACACAAACAATACAAATGGGACACAAAATAAAATGTAGACTGGTTGTTTGTTGTT
>JANHJO010006509.1:0-11201 GCA_032468235.1 Pseudoxyrhopus heterurus | reverse complement strand
AACCTTACACGGGAAAAGACCCGAACACACCAAGATTTATATACCTGCACCCGTGAAAACCTACGAAAACATATATATATATACATATACATTAGATATGGAATCCTGAACATACTTTTTAGCAGGTTGATCCTATTAAACTCAGTGGAACCTCCACTCATATTAATGCACATATAGTTGAGCAAAAGCAGACTCCCCAAACCCAATACTTTTTTTTGGATGTGCTGGGATTACAACTCCTGGCTGGGAAACAGGTTGGGTGGGGGCTGGTAAAGGCTGGGCAAGAGCCAGCTCTTCATTTGGCGTAATCCAGTTGAGCTGCTTCACATCATCAAATACGTTTTCTGCTATGCACACTCAGACATTAGTCACTCCTACAGATTTTCAAGTTCACATATAAAATTAAACATAATGTCCACAGTATAGCTGTGTTTGAAATGAAAACGTGACGCCGGAGCATTTTGGGTATTCTCCTCCTTACATATCTTTTTAGTTCAGTGTTGATTTATAAGTTGCACGTGGTTCTATGTGTAGTACCAGGCTTGAGCATATCAAGCAGAAATCATTCATTAAGAGATGCAGAATCAGTGGCCTTCTAGGTGTTGCTGAACTGCAGCTCCCAACATTCCTCACCATATGGGAGATATAACAATACAGGTAGTCCTCGACTTACAACAATTCGCTTAGTGACTGTTCAGAGTTACAACAGCACTGTAAAAGTGACTTATGACCATCTTTCACAGTTATGACATTTCCAGCATACCCGTGATCATGTGATCAACATTCAGATGCTTAGCAACTGGTTCATATTTATGAACAATGTTGTAGCCCAAGATCATGTGATCATTTTTTGCAGCCTTCTGACAGGCAAAGTCAACAGAGAAGGCAGATTCACTTAACAACCAGGTTACTAACTTATCAACTGCAGTGATTCACTTAACAGCCGAGGCAAGAAAGGTCGTAAAATGGGGCAAAATTCACTTTTAACAAATGTGTCACTCAACAGCAGACATTTTGGGCTCAGTTGTGGTCATAAGTCGAGGACTACCTGTATTAGGAGGGCTGTAAGACCCATCCTTCACTGTCGGTTGAAAGTGTCGTGTTCTGTGTGGCCTGAAATAGGTTGAATCGGGTTGTGGAAATCCTTCACAGTGTTTGAGATTGCACACGTAACACCTTCCCTTGACCCATTAAAGCAGGGGTGTCAAACTGGATTTCTTCGAGGGCTGGATCAGCATTGTAGTTCTCCTCTGTGGGCCAGCCAGGGGGTGGGGGGGAGACGGGATGGACGCCTCCAGCAGCACCTGCCGGCCAAAACACGATGCGAGAGGGCCACATGTGCCCCCCCACCCCGTTTTGGCTGACAGAGTGCTGCAGGGGGCTGTCCAGGCTGAAAACAGGCCGCATAGTTTCCAGAACAACAGTGCATTCCCTCATTTGCAGAGCACCTCTTGTTAGAATTTGCATAATCCTAATACTAATTCTATCCATGATAGTCAATATGAGTGGATTATCAATATGCACTCATAGCCTGATAAACATGCATGCAGGAATTAACTGTCAATTTTATTTTACATTCAAGTAAAGGAAATAAAATATTCAAATTAATCCCAACTCCTGGTGATTTCATAGACATGTTCCTGTTGTTTTCTTATTAGCATTGAGAAAAAGGTTCGCCATTGCCTTCTACAAGTTGTTATTTTACCTTCCATTCTAGTTAGAGCCACTGGATCTTCTGGTGGTCTCCCATCCAACAATCTGGACTAGTTTAGCTTTTTTTCGAGGTAGGCAAAGTTGGGAGGATTGCCGCCCGCTATAATTTGCATTCTCAGACACTCAGAATCAAATGCATATAATTGGATACAGTAGTAATGTTAAGGAGGAGTGTTTGTGTGATTAAATTGCTGATGAATTGGCCTTCTGATTTCAATTGCCGTTGTTTCTTCTCGTTCTGCAACTGAATTTTTGGCCATTCAGAGCTTGAAAGGAAAATTAGAATCACGTGAGAAAGTAGTTTATTCTAAGGATTATTAGTGTACCTTTCTAGAGTCTAGATTGCGTAACTGGTCTTCAGTACATATAAAAGAGCCAATTATGTCTTTTTCTTTGCTTTTTCTTTTTTACAGAGGAAAAACTTTTTTTTTTCTTTAGCTATAATGAGAGTTTTGCTTGAGTAAGAACTGGGCTTAAGTTTAGAGAGTAATTTATCACTTTGATGTTCAGAGGTTGGGATATAAATTTACAGAGTCCTGAAAAACTGCAACTGTTTATACTTTTTGTAGCAGTTCCACATGAAAGTTAAAATAATTTAATGCAGAACAGTTCACCACCACCTCCGCCCCTGCACTCCTTGAATCTCTGGTTTGTACCTCAGCTTTACAAGTGCTGCTGGTGTGATTTATCCTTCTGTTAGTTCGAATATCCACTCATGCCTTTCCCTGCTCCCCCCTTTGCTCAGCATTTTATCTAATGAAAGAAAACATTCTAAACTAGAATGTTTTAGTTCTGTTTTATCAATGAGGAACTGATTTCCTAGTGTTTATAAGAGTGCCAGTTCTTTGCCTTCAAAAGAGTTGGGTTACTAGCCTAGTGAAGGCAGGGCTACTGGTTTTGTTTTCCGAGAGTATATGTACAGGGTTGTAAGACAGTCATGGACGGGAGAGGAACTAAGCCAGAATATACTAGAAACCCACTAACTCTGTGAGACTCACTTCCAATGCATTGGCTTGGCCTCCAAAAAATTTCACTTAAGGGATTGAGAAAAAGAATGGGAGGAGCTTCAGTAAGGAAATATGTTGTTTCACAGCTGTGAAAGATGTTGTCTTTTGGCATGTCAGAGGTCAAGAAACATGTGTGGAATGTTGCTAAACTCCAACTTGCAAAAGGGACATGACTGACGCAAATTATACAATTTATGTAATTTGCATGACACTGCGATACGGACAATGTCACCTGAATCCTTTCCCATGGACTCCCATGAATGGCGATGGTGCTCCGTCCCTCTTGTAAACACTGGATGAGGTGATGGTTTTCTGGAAGAAAGAAGGAGACAGAGGCATCGTTGGGGAATGTGCTGTAACATGAAGGATTGTACTGAATTTTTGACAACATATTTTAGGGTGAGAAGAAGATGGACAATTAATTGGTACTCAAATTACAGTGAAATTTTTGAGAAACTATTAACACGTGGCCCTCAAAGTCTTGAGAATTCTGCTCTAGGATAAATTTTATTCATGTAATGCTGGAGTTTCTGATATCACACCTTGTTATCTTTCTCCAACTTTTATTCTGATTCAAGACTGAAATCTATCCTCTTTCAATTAGTACACAAATATATCTAGAATAAATGGAGGAGCTGAATTGATTCAGTGTGTGGATCTTTATTAATAATTTATATGAGATACTTGCTTTTTAAATTAATCTGTATTTTGTATGATTGTATCAAACTCGTGTAACAAATTCTTTCAAATAAATTTCATGCTTCAACTATTCTCTAGAGTCACAATTCTTCTTGTAATGTGCATTATGGCATCATTGTACATTCTGCTGAGCTGGGAAACAACACTCTTAGGAAATTATCTCTGGAAATGGCAGAAGGTGAAGTCCCACTATACCTGAAAGACATCACTAGAGTCTTAGTAATGTGCCCTTGGGAAAACTGGCTTTAGATGAGGTTCTCTCTTTTTGGAAAGGAGATTGAATCCTGACCTTTCAGAGGGAATCATATTTGGGCAAAACTGATAGGTTTTAAATAAATTTGCACCCAACTGCCTTCAGTGTAAAAACTGAAAACTAATCACATGAGACAATGAGCTGCTGAATGGAAAAGGTGTTCCATTTTGGCTGTTGCTTTTAAAGAAAGAAGATCAGTATTCTTCTCTGCCTCTTCATTTTATAATGAAAACTATGAACTGAGAGAAATGAATTCTGACAAAGAAGTTCTTTTAGAAATGAAAAGGCAATTCCTGCCAAAATAAATGTGCCAGCCTTGAAAATATACCACAGAAGCTTTGTAGTTTTTCATGAATTGAAGAAGTTGTGGGTTCTTGTGCCACTTGTCACATTTGTGATTCAACGTATAAGGTGTGTTCCTTTAATGTGTTATAAGGTCACTTTGGTATTTTAGAAACATACTTTGTTGTTACTTTCTTATAATTGTTGTATTTATGGATGTTATAGCTGCTTCTGATACCTCTGTACTGCCATATATGGTAGTGCATGTAGCTTTTTATGATATTTTACTTTTCTTCTAATAAGTTTTAATTCTCAAACACTGCTTAGGAAAGCTCTAGTTATTGAGCTTTATGGAATAAGTAAATGAATTAGTGGGTTCTAGCCTTCCTGACAACCAAAAGAAAAACAAATAAATGTTTGCAGACTTGAAATATAAATAACATGTTGTTGGTCATAAGAATATAAGATCTCTGCTGAATTAGATTGTAAGTTCTCTTAGTCCAGCATTTTGAATCATGCAGTGGCCAGCTACAAGCATTTTGGGAAACCAGGAATGGAAGATAGTAGCTCCCACATTATCTCCCACATACCAGTTGTTCCCAGAAGCCAATATTTAAGGTATGCTACTTATGACTGAAGATGCCATCAGTGTTAGTTGCCTTTTATAGCCTGTTCTCTGTGAGTCTGCCCTTTTGAAACAATTCAGAATGGCTACTATGATTAAAATGGCAAATTCCACAGTTTAATTATATGCTTTGTGAAGAAGTACTTCCTTCCATCAATCCCTAATCTCCTGCATTGGGTTTTCGGCAGATAGCTTTTTGAAATTATGAAAGATGGGGAAAAAAATATCATCCTTTTTCCGCGTTATCTTTAAATTTTATATATCTCTACCATGTGTTGCAGGGCATGATGAAAAAAGTCGAAAGAGTGGCCACAATGGTGTGATTAAAGGTCTTCCCTTTTTTTGTGTGTGTGGCACATAAAACAGGCAGGACGTGGTGTTGCAGGATGTGGTGTTGACGCCTACTGTTGCAGCCATCATCTTGAGTTTTTGACCATACCTGTGGAGATCCCTGACCCTTTTTATTCTCCTCTGTTTGAAACTGAAAAGCCTTCAAATAGATTTTCCTGAGTGGCTTGCCCCTTCTTTTCTTTCTCCACCTTTTTTGACTTCTCACATCTTTCTTAATGTGGAGGTACTAGAATGGTACACAGCCCCTTGAGGGTGGCAGGTTAGGTTTGTACTAGGGCATTATTATATGGGCAGTTCTATTTTCAGTTTCCTTCCTAATGTTTCTAGGAATAGAATTTCTCTTTTTATAGCAGCGGCTCCCTAGTTGACCTTTTCCTCAAGCTGCCCATCCTGAGATTCCAGGATCCCTTTTCTAGCACTGCCAGTTTAGACCAATGGATTAATGCCTAGATGAAGTTTGTAGATGATGGATAGACGGATGATAGATCAGTGTTAGTGTGCATCATTTGCACATAAGAAAAGGATTTCATTCAGGGAGTGACTATGTAAGTACTCATATTCTTTTCCATGCATAGACAACATGGGTTCCTCTTCTATTCTGTATGTGATTAATGCTTCCCACATCCCTTAGCATATTTGGCTTTAATTGGAACGGAATGCTGGGATTCCTTTTTCCATAGGCATGGATGGCAGCTATTGACTTTTTTTCAGGGGAGAAAGGGAATGTTCAGCACTACTGGAGTCTTCGGGGACTCCAGCTCTGGAACATAGTAGATCCACAGAATCTTCCTAGTTGTAATTCCTTACACTTTCCCCACTGAACTTCATGGAAACCATGAACATTTGGTGACTTGCACTTATCCTAATCTACGCAGAAGTTGAATGCAATATCTTAGCTGCTCTAGATTGTGGTTGGGCGACAGAACACTATAGCAGCCCTTTACTTGAGAATGAAAGCTTCTTATTTTTCTCCCACCTTTTCTGTCCAGGGCTTTTACAGCTCTCCTCTTCAAAATCAGCTCTAAGAATTTCAGGGTTATGGAACTTCTTTTCCTAAATATGTGCTGCTAACTGTCAACATTCCCAGGAAATGAAATATGAGGCATTGGTGTGTGAGAAGCTTTCTCTTTCCAGTGACAATGTGATCCTAAAGAACCTTTTCCAGCTGGCCTCTGGCTTTCTTTGCCTGCACAGTGTCTCTCATCTCAGCCTTTCTACATTACCGATTCAACCAAATTCCCAATGCATTTTGACAAAACAAGTCTTCATGAGAATGCACAAATGTTTTCATTCCCATTACAAATCATACCTTACAATTTTGTTTGTTCAGTTTTTTAGTGCTTTCCCCCCCCTTTCAACCTGGAACTGTGGTGCTTCTCCAGGTATTAATTTAAATTCTTAATAAACGAATGCTTCACCAACAGGATTGTCAGGGTGAAAAAGATGCTTGCTTTTATTTAGGTTAGCTTTCCCTATCCATGTGTCCTTCTGATGTATTGGGGCTGCAGATCTCAGAATTCCTAGATGGTATGCTGACCAGGGATTCTGAGTCTTCCAGTCCCAATATATTAAGAAGACACCAGGCTGAGGAAGCCCAAAATAAAGTGTGTTGGCATCCCAGTTGTGATGGTGGATTAGTTTTCTTTTCGTTTGGTTCTTTGGAAATGGGTTTTCTCAAAGAATGGGTGTTCACTTTGCAGCTGAGAATAATCTGCTGTGAGGATATTGCTTCCCTTTTCTGACCAAATTATAACCAGGCCATCATTATTTTGATCTAATACCTATGACTACAACATTTGCAAAATACAATTTTGCAATTACAAATACCAAAAAATAAGAGGAGTTGTCTGCTTTGGGTAATTTGCTAAAGATGCATAATAGGGAAGGGAGGAAAGTGCCATTAGTAGAGATGAACTAATCTGTCAAGTTCAATTTCACTCAGTTCCTATTTTTCCAAGCTTTAGTTTGTTCTTTCCTGTTTCTAAAGCAGTCTCTTTCTTACAAAAAAAATATGTCCATATGAAATGTAGCATACATTTTATGCATGATTTTTCTAATGTGTGCATACATTTTTCTACTATATGCATTTGGTATACATTTTACATGCTTTTTAAAAAAATGGAAAATAGCATGACCTATTGGAAAAGGATAAATATAAATGGAAAATTGCATTATAATTCATGCTTCGGTTTAGGAAGTGTGGATTTGTTCCCATTAAATCACAATCCAAAGGAATATCTCCATCCCTGGGCTCAGTTTCAGCATAATTCAAAGCTGTGGTTCGTGGTGTTACAGCAACAAGACCAAGGATTGTATGCAACCTTCTTTCTTTAGGCCCTGAAGGGAAGATGTAGATAGAATGGAAGTATTCTTGTCTGTCATGTTAAACTGAGCTAAGATAATGTTTCCTAAAGTCATGATAATCTGCAACATTGTCTTTGTCTTTAGGCTAACATTTAAAAAGATGCATTTAGACTGTTCCCACTTCCTGGCAATCCCAGAAAATCTTTTCCTATTCTATCTGTGGAACTGTCTTTCCCCAATGCGATTTGCCTGAGCCACTTGTGCTGGCAGAAGGGGTCTACTGTGGACCCCAATTTTACCTGGTGAGATCCAGGAGAGGAGCCTTTTTTGCCATGGCTCCTGCCCTTTGCAACATCTTGCAACAGGAAGTGAGATCCACTACCTCTCTATTAGCATTCAGGAAAGGCCTTAAAACCTGGCTATGTGGACTGGAGGTGCCTATGAAGGAGAAGCTATTGGCTGGAGGTAGTTGCTGCACTAACAGAGAAGGTACCCACCTCTCCCCTCCAAACCCTTGGTTTTGGTTTGTTTTAATTTCTGTAATTTTTAATCAATTTTTATATGTATTGAATGTTTGCTTTATTTTGATGTAAGCCATTCAGAGTTGTCTGGACCATGAGATGGACGGCTTGATAATTAATTAATTAATAAAAGTAAATAGATTCTAATGCTCTGATTTTGGATGTTTAGCCTGGTGGTTGGTGATACCACTTGAATGCAGTCTTGAGGATAAGCCCATGAATTTATAGATGCCAGGTGATTCCTTGCATTTTAAGATCAATTGCCTAAGTTTTTTTCATGTTAGTAGTCAATGAATGATCACAGGCGGATAAATGGATAATAGAGTTCTATTTGCATGATTTTGTGAAGTTATTAGCATTTCTGCTTTAAAAAAACTTTAAAAATGCGAGCACCATCTTCTTTTAAAATACAGCATCAAATCTTGCCCAGCATATATTTTTATTTTCTTTGATATAAGGCATTTTCTTTAGGTTTTGCATGCATTTTCTCCTAATATACCGGTATACATTTTTTGCCATATTAGAGAACTTGCAATTTGGTGAAGTAGTAATACTGATAGATAAGTGTGATTTAGTTTGCAGATTGGTTAGAATTATGCAGGATAGATTAAATTCTCATTCAGATGCAACTCCCCACATATTTCTCCTCTATCCATAATCTTCTCTTGATAAATTAGCTGAAAAGACATGCCCTTAGAGTGGGAGAAATTGAGTGCTTATTTATTTTTATTTTAATTATCAAAGTTTTATACCACCCAACACACTTGCATGCCTCTGTCTGCTTTACAGAACACACATTAAAATGATACAAAAGTTTTCATTAATTACAAGTTAAACATCAGATTAAAACAAAAAGGAACAATTGCAAAGTTAAAAGGCAGAGGGAGCACTTTCAACTATCAATCACACCAGGATTGCATGTCACTCTTGGGGCCCCAGACCATTTGGTAGAGCCAGGTCTTAATGCACTTCTGGAAGGCCAGGAGTGGAGGCAAGCTGTTTCATAGGGCAGAGAGTCCTAGAGGTGGTATTCAGCCAGTTCTGACAGGTTTGGGAGAACCGGTAGCAATAATTTTAATTGGATCAGAGAACCAGCAAATACCACCTCTGATTGGCCAGTCGCATAGCCAGGCCCACCAAGCCACACCCACAGAACCAGCAGTAAAAAAATTGAATCCCACAACTGGCAGGGACAATATCAGAAAAGGCTCTCCTCGCCAATCGAAAATCTTTAACCCATCCTTCCCTTTCTGCCCGATGGGTCAGTGGAATTAGGATGAGACAGTTCCTCAAATAACCTTGATATGGAGATGTTGACGTTGTTTTGAAATGAACAGAGAAAAGGAGAAGTGCATCATTTTCAAAAATTATACCAACAAGGACAGATAGTGTGGTCCCAGTTTCTTTGGGCCCCTGTAATGCCCAAAGCATAATCATATTTCCTTAAAATTTTATTAATGTATTTAATTAAATATATATTATGAACCTTTTTGATTACCGATCATTTTCATTTTCAGCATTATATTGATCAAGTAGTAGGTGACTTATTTTTTTAAACAGTATTAGCTGCTAATACTAATGTCGTGCGAAAAATCTGTTGCCACTTAACTATTTTTGTGTGAACTTTACCTCCTTTGCTCTCTAGATGTTTCAGATCCCCTCTTGCTGTTGATGTACCTCCTACTCTTTGTGTGGGTGTAAAAGAGAAAGAGAGAAAGCATACACGAAATGTTTCTTTAAAAAAAAAAAGCTATGATGAGGGCTTCACTCTTTGGTGAGAGTGACATCTTCTGCCATTCTTATTTCACCCACAGGTGAAGAATCAAAGGTAAAACAGGCTATAATATCCCAGGAAATCATTTATTTGTTTTAGGCTGGCTAGCTTATTTGATAGATAGATTTTTAGGAGTTTAATTGTGGGATGATCTCTTCCCAGGCAGGCGGAAGCATAAACATAGCCACTGTAATAAAGCAGTATTGGAGGTCCAAAGCCAACAGTTCTTCATGAACTACTGAATCTAAGAGAGCAGTACAGTGTAGAATGAATATCAAGGATTTGTACTGTGCTCCTTTTCTGTCTGTCCCTTTACTTGCTCTTTGCCTAAGAGATTACTCACTGGAAGTCATTTCTCTCTGTCTTTGTTCCGAGGCACACCAACACAGAACAGATGAGTTTGGTCTCTCCTCCTAACAATTTTGCCTATCCCTATGTATTCCCTTGGGGTAGATTTCCACTCTCAATATTTGTGTGTGTGTATGTGCGTGTGTTTGTTTCAGTCAGTGCTGATTCCAGGCCACTATCTAGGCAGACCACTTCGGTTTTATTGACAAGGTTTTTCAGAAATTGTTTGCCACCATTTCCTTCCTAGGGCTAAGAGGAGTGACAAGGTCAACCAGCTGGATTTGTGCCCATGAGAACTCAGCTCTGTCACAATTCAATTTTCCTTTATACCTCAAATATTTAAAATTTGATTGTAGAAAAAAACTGTTCTGGTAGTTTAAGCAGGTGAGTTAAACTACAGGCTGTGAGTGGGAAGCATTGTAATCAATGTGACTGAGCATTCCAAGTGATAAAATTGACCAGATATTAAAAGAAGTCCATATCCAAGGAATTTTTTTAGCAAGTTCTACTTTATTCTACTTAGAGATTCTAGTCTTGTAATCAAATGAACTGAAAGATTTCATAAGTACCAGTTTGCTATAATGGTTCAAAGCACCAGACTAGAAACAAAGAGACAAGAACTTTTAGTCCCACCTTAGGCATGAAACCAGCTGAGTGACTTTGGGCCAGTCACTCGCTCAGTTCTAGGAAGAAGGCCATAGCAAACCACTTTTGAAAATTCTGCCAAGAAAATTGCAGGGACCTGTCCAGGCAATCTCTAGAAGTCAAGAATGACTTGAAGGAGCATGCATGAATGCGCGCACACAAATACACATTTAATGTAGTTTGTTTTTAGCAGTTTCTATAAAGGATAAAAGTTGCTTTTTAAAGTTGCTCTTTAAAAAAATGGCTGCAAAAGTCCAAGGGAGGTCTTACCTATCCGAGGGTCCTATCTTATATACCCCTCTTTTTTTAAAAAAAAAGTATTTTTCAGTTCAGTTCAAGCCTTCAGGTCTTTTCTTTTTGCCAAAGCCCAAATTGGAATGTTTGGGGAAAGATAATTTAATTTCAGTGATTAGGTCAGTATCAGTAGTGGAGATTTCAACACTTCCTGGGAAGAGGCTATCTGCAATGATGGCACAGGCAAAGCAAAATGAGCAGTAAACATTTTATCCTTTCCAATACTTTTTTCTTTCCCATAGAAATTTGTGGTATTTTCCTCATTTGGCCAGGGTCAAATGAGTGTTTACCCAAGTATCCTTTTGTTCAAAATCCTGCCTTGAATTTAAAGACAGCCCAACAACTGGCCCCTGTGATTTGTTTTTCCCTTAAGCATTTGCAAGTC
>JANHJO010006508.1:12537-23247 GCA_032468235.1 Pseudoxyrhopus heterurus | reverse complement strand
GAAGATTCAAAACCAAGCAGCTTATGATTGGCTGCTCTAAATATTTGAAGAAATACTTTAACACACATACATAACAGCCTATGGCTGACAGTTGTAGACTGGAGATAGATGGTGTCGTATCCCTCTCCCTCTGTTGAGAGAGGGCTGTTCACTTTGACATAGATGGACTCTTTGAACCCTCTTTCAAACCAGTGGTCCTCTGTGTCCAAAATGTGGACTTTGTTGTCTTCAAAAGAGTGGCCCGTGTCTCTTAAATGCAGATGGACTGCTGAATCTAAGTCCTGATGTGTTTGTTCTCCTATGTTGTGCCGTGCATTTATGAAGTGGTTGTTTCATTTCCCCAAAGAAGAACCAGAAAGTTGAGTTGCCTCTTGAAAAAAAAAAGAGGACTTTTGGACAACCATGACCTGAATGATTGAGAATCTCCATAGACATCTGGCCTAAACGTTAGCACAACATCTCTCTACTACTTATTAAAGCAACCAGGTCTCTCATTTTTTCACCTGAGCCTCAAAAACTATCTAAACTGTTTAATCCATTAACTTTTAATGTAACCCTTAAATAAACCATAGTTTTTGCCCCTCCAAAACTTAGCTTGGAAGCCCCCAAAAGATGTTTCTGCTTCATTGATAGCTGTGATTACATGAACTTCAAAGCACTGCTTCCAAATCCTTCTCAAAGGATGCACAGCCTTACCATCTAGCACTAGCTGCTGTGAAACAGGACAGTTTTTAAAAGCTGCATTGGAAAGAAGAGACATGCTTTGTTATAGTGCTGTTTACGGATGTGTAAATGCCTGGTATAAAATGACAAAGCAGAATACGACAAACCAAAGAAAAGAAAAAAAAAGAACATCTATTCCAGTGTTTGGTGTTTTAGCTTCTCAATCAAGAGTCCGTTATGTTATCCTGAGCATAGTGCTAAACAAAAACATCATTTAAGGCATATTATCTGGACCAGCAATCCTCCCAAATGAGGTGTTTACTGATCTAAAGAATATACATTTTGTAAGTTCCTGTTTGATGCAAATGTAAAAGGAAAAGAAAAAAATGCTCTATGTGACAGAAAACAATTATGTATATTGGTATACAGAGTCAGTAAACTCAAGAAGCAACTATAATTTGCCTATGAATGTACATTTTCATGAAAGCTGAGAAATAAAGTCATTTTAGAGGGTAAGGGATGAGACAAAAAGAAACAAATGTGATTTAAATTGAGTGGTATTTCTCATCAGTTTCTAAGGAGAAACATGAAAAGGCAAAGCAATGCGTTTGAATACAATATTTAGTTGTAACTCAGAGGATTTCCTAGGGAAATAATGGTTTGTGTTGAGGTCCTATAGACAGGGGGATATAGGCATCCTTTCTTTTAACTGAATAATGAAAGCTGCCTCTTAACTATCTGCAACCACAGAGTAAGTTTTGGGATTCAATACAATAAGTAAGAAAATGTTCTTCCTTCACAAAGGATGCAAAAGACATCTGTCAGGAGACTGGATTTATTTCCATTCCTTGTATGGATGATAAAGGTTAAAAAAAGGATAAAGATTTCCCCTGTACAATTGTGTCCAATTCTAGGAGGCAGTGCTCATCTCTGTTTCTTGCTCAAGGGAAATAGCATTGTTAAAAGATGTTTCCATGGTCATGTGGCCAATCTAACTATATGCCAAGGCCCACAGAACACTGTTACCTTCCCACCGAAGTGGTACCTATTTATCTATTTGCATGCATTCAAACTACTAGGTTGGCAGGAGCTGGAGCAAGAACAGGAGCTCACCCTGTCATGCAATACTCAGGTCTCAGGTTAACAAGCTCAGCTCTTAAATGCAAGGCCACCATGCCCGCCCGTAGTAGTCAAAAAAGTCTTTAGTTCTTTGGGCTCAAAAGCTCCTGTTGATGTATATATATTTGGGTGACATAGATAACCTTAAAAAATAGCCATTTTTCCTCAAAAAGTTACCTTTAAAAAGGGAAAGTTATTTTAAAAAGAGAGAAAGAGGATTCATTGGGGAAATTAACATTTTAGAAGCCCCTTGAGAACATTTACATAACAAAGAGTGACATTAGAGAGATTTGCATTCCTTAAAAAAATAGTTTTCTTGGAGAATTTACATTAAAAACTATGTGCCCTAGGGGAGATTCTAGACAAAAGGTCTGACTGTTACAGAAAATTGCAAACAAAGGACACAGGCATTTATTGTAAATGTCTTTAAGCAAACTCTTTAGTCTGGAATACTGAACTGGAATATTGCCATGTTACTTGGAAGCAGAGGTCAAGTTTATATTGAACTCTACATTTCTATTATTGATTTTGTTTTCCAGAGGGGAGGGCAGTGTTAGCCTCTGCTCAAAATGGAAAATTTTCTGAGAAACCAGGGAATTAGTTATGCAATGTTTCTAGCAAAGTCTTAGGATACTCCAATGACTATTACGTTTTTTTTTTACCACAGTTGTTTATTACAGGAACTGTCATTTCATGTAGCAATAGTGAATCTTGGTGACTATCAATAACGTACTTCATTGGTAAGCTTTCTTAAAAAAAAAAAAAAGACCATACAGATAGTCTTTCAACTTACAACAGTTCATTCAGTGATTTTTTTTGAAGATACAACAGTACTGAAAAAAGTGACTTATGGCCGTTTTTTGATACTGATGACCATTGCAGCATCCCCATGGTCATATGATCCAAATTCAGGTGCTTGGCCACTGGTTCATATTTATGATGGTTGCAGTGTCCCAGAGCCATGTGATCACCTTTTGCAAAGTCAATGGGGACACCAGATTCATTTAACAACCGTGTTACTAACATAACTACTGCAGTGATTCCATTAAGAACAAAGCAAGGGAGGTTGTAAAATGGGGCAAAACTCACCTAACAAATGTCTCAATTTGGGGATTAATTGTGGTTTTAAGTCAAGGACCTCTTGTACTTTATTCAAGATATAAAGTCCTTTTTCATACTCATTAGTTTTGATGCTGTGTGCACCACTGAAATTCGGTCCAGATCCCTGAACTTCCACACCCTCAGTAGTGTTCAAGACACAAACTGGTGGATTTCTGGCTGGGTTCTGACTTTCTTTTTCCTCTACTGAAGCTTTGAAGAGAATCAGCTACCACTACATTTTCCCAAGGCACAGTACTACTTCATCAGTCTTTAAAATGCAATCAAGGGATAATGTCTTGATGGCTTTCCAGTTCTCAATTCCTTGTAACTAAAATTCTAGTGGTGTGTGAGAGAGAAAATCATTGGACAAATGCACATAACTTGAAATAAAAAATATGAATGGGAACAGGACATCAATTGCATATCCATTTTTCTACTCTTTAATCAACTGGAAGGAGCCCTGATTGTCCCATTCTCAGGATTGCTAGGATCTAGAGGGTTGAAATCACCCACAGGGTGACTTGAATCTGAATTTGAAGAACTGGGTGATGGAAATAGTGATTGTGTGGAATTGTTCATACAAGAAAAACCTACAAATGTATGAACATGGTTACGAACATACAACTTAAGGACAACCCATAGTTATAAACTGATTGCCTATTATTAAAATGGTAGACATTGCTCTCCTTCCACAAGCTGATCAACCACTAAAGCTGTATAAATACTTTCAGGAATCCATACATTTTTAATATACAGCCTGTAGTAAGCAGTTTTCAATGGTTTCTGATAGTGTTGTGCAGCTTCAGTGGTTTGTTGGCTTAAGGAAGGACAATACCATCTGCCATTTTTGGTAGTAAGTACCCTATTTATCAGTACAAGTTCCAACTTATCTGCAAATTTGAATTAAAGACAGTTCAGAATGGAACCTATAGACTACCTATATTCCAACTATTTTTCTGTCAAAGTCTGCTGAGAATGTCAAGAATAACACCAATAGAAGAAATACACTCTCTGAGTAAAAGCAAGTTAAGAACACAAGAACAAACGTGATTCATTTTGATTTGGTCCTGAATATCCAGAAAATAATCAACAGCTCAAGGCAACTTTTCAGAAAGAACAAGAGTTACTTGGGAATAATAACCTCCTAGTTTAATAAAAGCCATTAAATTCAGTACATACATACCCATGAAACTATTGCCTTTTGGGGTAAGCCATTTTATACAAATAAGAAATAGCAAAGTAAATCAAAATTAAAAGCTTGAAATAAGAAAAGGGAAAGGGAATATGGTGAAATCTAATTTATCCTATATTGGGGCAATGTAAAGCATCAACTGACCTAATTCTGTTGGTCCGAAAGTTGGTTTTTTGTTGAAAGCTCTGTCCCTGAGTCTTAAAGAATCAGGTGTGAATATAACATTGTCTGTTTTCAATGTATAATTGTGTGCTACCAAACCTTAGTATAAATGACTTGCTGTCCTTACCCTTTTAGAGCAATTCTTATGCTTCCCTCTTATGATGCTCCCAGGTATTCCTGAAGCCAGCTTAAAAAACATCCAGTCCAAATGGCAGTGATTTTGCAATGTGGCCAGATTGATGCTCATTCCCATAGACTTGTCTGATAGATCATTTCCTTTCTTCTTGTCTTTCCCATTCATTCAAATTAAAAACTCTTGCTGGGTATCTTCTGCATGGGCAGGTCTCCAGTTCCTGCCTCTTCTTTTAGAGACTGTTCCTTTCTCACTCTTCTCCATCCTTTTCCTTTGTTTTTCTAGATGCCTTCCTATCCTCTTCCAAGGTTTTATCTGTTGGTGGTAATGAAAATACTTTCTCACCTACCCCTTTTTTCCTATGTCATTGTTGCATTGACATTATATTGATTAAAGGAAAGAGAAAAGGGCTCTTCCATAACTACTGTAGGTCTTGGAACTTTTGCAACAAGGGAGAACTGATTGTCAGTTTTATAGAACCACCATAGCTTTCATCGAACTCTTACAGATTCATCCCAATCTGCCTGTACTGGGTTAAAAAAAGATGGAGAGTAACACTGTGGGCAGTAAATGGAAAAGTAAGGGAGCATGCTTTTTTTGGCCTGGGTAGAAATTGAAAATGTGTTCCCCAGAATATATAAACATGAAAAGGAGCAATGGAGCAATGGATTTCTAGAACTGTATACAGAAATATGGGTTGCGGAAAATTTATTGACTTAATAGACTATCATGAGATCAACATCAAGATAATTTTTTAAATGCAGCTACTAACCAATGCTGGACCTAGAAGTCCAAGAAATGAAATTTTAAAATGGAGATTGTACAACAATTTGTCTGAAATGGTAGAGTTTCCTACCTGAGCAGGGGGTTGGACTAGAAATCCTCCAAGGTCCCTTCCAACTATCCTATCCTATCCTATCCTATCCTATCCTATCCTATCCTATCCTATCCTATCCTATCCTATCCTATCCTATCCTATCTTTCTCACATAATGAAGCCTTTAGTGGAATTTTTCTAGCTTAAGGCCTTCCATTCATTCCATTGCACCTTCATCCATCAGCATCAGTTGCTAATTATAACCTCAGTGAACATGCTGGACTTTAATTAAAAATCAAAAGTTGCACCTTTTTCATTTCTGTAGTTTCTAGAAATAGCTTAATGCAATTTGCGTAAGAATGTTGTATCAGACCCAGCATCTGAGCATTGTGATAACCACAGCTTGCTCTAATGCCTCCCAGCGCCCTGTTAGATCCCACAGAGTTGGCCTCCTATGAGTCCCATCAGCTAAATAATGCCGGCTGGTGGGCCCATGTGGAAGACCCTTCTCTGTGGCTGCGCCAACCCTCTGGAACCAACTGGAACCAAGGATTCGGACTACCTCCAACTTGTTGGCCTTCCACCAAGCTGTTAAGATTTGGCTATGTCAACAGGCTTGGGGCCAATGATTCCACCCGAGGGGAGGGTTTTATATTTTAAATGGTTTTATTGTATCATTTTAAATGTTATGCTTTTATTGTTGTTTTAGTTGTTCTAAGCCGCCCATAGTCCTGTGGGAGTTGGGCGGCCTAGAAATTTAATTAGTAATAATAATAATAATAATAATAATAATAATAATAATAATAATAATGCAGTATCATCATCCAATGTGTTTGTGTGTATGCAAATGATTACCTTACAGGAAGGGGTGGGACATCCAACTAGGTATATAACTCCCATACATCCGTTCCTGTTTGCTCTTCTTGTTTGGACTATGCCATGAGTAGATAGGTGGATGCAGGCATGTATGCGTGCTGTATATACTTGATTACTTTTTTCCTTTTATCTTTGCCGTCTTTAATAAATGGATTACTCTTATTATATGGACTGAGACAATAATTGCCAGAGGCATCCGGTCATCCAGAAATTCCCTCAACATGTTGAAGTAGAAATTCTAACCATGTTATTGGAGTGAAACCTCTGTAAAAAAATATGTGTGGTTAGCAAAAGTTCCTGTAGTAGTTTTCAATTTCTCGGTCCTTTTTCTCTGTTTTCCAAAATACTAGCAGCATTTTAGGTATATTTTAAATTAGTTTTCCCTTCTAACATCTTGATGTGACTTTATATAATGAATTGATAAACATTGCAAAAAAGAGATACTATGCCTATAACTGTACTGAATTTTTGTGTGTGTTTTTTTAAGAAGAGTTTTGGTGCAGTCACTTTTTATAATGAAATTTTTTTTTTCTCTTCCTCCTTTTCTCAGTCTTTTTTCAGTGTATATATAATATGCACAATAGTACATCATAGATACAAATGAGCTACAATCTGTAAGATACCTTAATTTTAAATACTGTCCAAGATATTTAGCATTCAAGAAGAGTAAACTCCAGCAGAACAAAATAGACAAGCCTGGTAGAAATAATTAGATCAGTGATGGCTAACCTTTTTGGCACCGAGTGCCCAAAGCGCGCATTCACATCCCCAAAATGCAATACGCGTGCATCCCTTGCACACACACCCCAACCCCAGCAGATGCGCCCCACCCCCACATATACGTGCACATCCCCTACACATGCATGCATGTCCCCATGAATGTGCACACATCCCCCATGCAGGCACATGTGTCCCCCTTCATGTGCTCCCTGCATGCACCCTGCCACCTCACATGTGCTCTGCCCCCGTGCATGCATGGCAGATACCCAAAGACCAGCTGGCCAGAGGGAGGCATGCGTGTGGAGCTGAGCTGGGGTGATGGTTTGCATGCCCACAGAGAAGGCTCTGCGTGCCACTTCTGGCAGTTCGCCATCACGGGATTAGATGAAACATGTTAGTGGAATTGCTAATAAACTTTGAAATAGCTAGCATACTTTCTAGATTAAGTATAATAATACATCTATCTATAGCTAGAGGTGTATATATGTATATGTGCAGGTGCACACACATACACAAAGAGAGAGAGAAAAAGAGAGGGAGGAAAGGAAGGAAGGAAGGAGGGAGGGAAAAAGAATCACTGCAAATGTAACTAGTAAGATTTGATTTCAATTTTTTTCTTTTTTTTCCTTGATGAGCAGCTTACCAAAATACAAACAAACAAACAAAAACCAAACAAAAAACCACCCCAATTTTGAAGAAAGACCATTCTAACTTTGAGACCAATTTTCAGGGAGATTTAAGTGGCAATTCTATCAATATTCCCAGGGAAATTTCTAGCTTGTTGATCTTTTATAAGATTTTGTTCAGCAGATGAACAGTAGCGTTCTGTTCATCTGGCTTGCTTAGCTTTTCAAAGGATTCCTTATAATTCTGTTTTTGTTACTGAAAGTCTTTCCTTCCTACTTCCTGTATGCATCCAAAATGGCTCCTATCATACTGCCTCCTATAAATTACAAGTGTACTTTGAGAGTCTTGGATAATCATTTTCTATGCAGCAAAATATAGAGAGGAGTGAATGTTTTTTGGCAACTGTGCAGCATCTTCCTTCCACAGCAAAATACATGCTGCACTAATTTGAAATCAGACAATGTTTTTGCATGTTTGCTCTAATTAAGAAACAATCCCATTCAGTTTAAAGTTGTAAATCAAATCTTTCTCTTATTCTTCTTGAAATCCTTCTCACATGTTCAAGGGAAATGAATGTGATATAACTATATTGCTACTGTTCCATGTCAGAATGTATTTTTGTATATGTAATCTTAGCTATTGTGACATCAGTATAAGTACTAAAGTGACTTCTATACTTTGCTAATTTGCCTCTTCTGGAGCAGTGTTTTTATACTTGGCAACTTTAAACTGTGTGGACTTCATTTTCCCAGAATTCCCCAGGAGGCAATTAGGGGATTTTAGGAGTTGAAGTCCCCTCATCTTGTAGTTACCATGGAGGGTAACTTTTAAGCAATTACCCTGCATGATAACTTGTAGCATAGGCAATAGTGGGGTGGACAACTATACTGGCTCAAGAATTCTGAGTGTTGAGGTCCACAGGTTGCAAAGGGGCCATAGTTGCCCACTCCTGCTCTAGAGGATAAAATGATGATGACCTAAACAGTGCACATTTCTAAAAGATGCTATTCAGTCATTCAGTCACTTCTGACTCTTTGCAATCCAATGGGTATTGCTTTGTCCAAACTGCCACTAACTCCTTGTAAGCTTATGCAATGAGTCATTAATAATAGCTAACCAGTGATGGGATTCAAATAATTTAACAACTGGTTCTCTGCCCTAATGACCGGCTGGGTGGGTGTTACCATGGTGGGCATGGACAGAGGGTGTGACAGGCAGCATTTGGTCTCCTGTACCCCCTAGGAGCAAAAACAGGCTGTGGGTGTGTGTGCCATCCCCCACACCCATTTTGGGCCTAGTAAGCCTCCCTGCAGCCTCCTGGGAGCAAAAATGGGCCACAAGGGGGCCATGCTGCACCACCCCGCATCCAGTTTTGGGCCTAGTGGGCATCCCTGCACTTACCTGGGAGCCAAAATGGGGCACATGGAGACTCCTGGAAGGGGCGGGGAGGGGAGGGGCCAGCCAGCAATTTAACAACTGGCTCAACCAAAGTGGTGCAAACCAGTTGAATCCCACTACTGTATCTAACTACCTGGTCTTCTATCAGTTTTTTTTTTAATGTCCTTCCATTTTTCCATGCATTGGGGTGTTTTTCAATAATATCTCAAATGCATGGGGATTATAGAAGGCCAATAGAAGGAACTCTTTCCTGATTTCATCATTTGGGAAATGATTTAAATATTGAAAACCAAGGAAGTTGATGTTCAGAAATGGAAGACAAGGAAATATCTATACGTTCTTTTGGCAGGCATTTGCACTGAAATTCTCTTCTTCTTTGAAAGTAAATTTGCAAATAATTTTTTTTTCATCAGATTGAATTAAAAATGCAGAAGGTTTTCTCTATTTATCAATACATGTAAGGAGAGCATGTAAAGTGTCAAAAAAGCAGGGCCAAAGCTTATACCAAGAAATGAAATCAATTTTTTTTTAACAAATAGAATTTTATTGGAAAAGAGCCATTGATGGTTGGAAATTGTCTCAAGAAAGGAGGGGTAGAGAACTGTGAATGTATGAACTTAGGAAAGTTCATTTGGGGTATGATAACTATAGAAAGTTAATGCAAATGTAGAACTAGAATAATTGTTTGGCTTAGTTGGAGAATATCATAAACCGTGTGAAAGAAGAAAAAATAAATAAACTAATTGTAATTCATCTAAATAACTCTGTTTCCCTCTCCTTTCCTTCCTTTTAGTTTGCCCCCTTGTCAGGGTGATATTCTTTATTGTAGATGTTCAGTAATGTCCAATTCATATGTAATGGGAAGTTAATTACAAGATTTTATTTAATTCACTGTTAAATATTCATGTTGTTAACAAATCTAACTGCCGAAACAAAACAATAATTTATTCTGCTCAGAGCATTTTGTGTCTCTTATTTATTCATTTATTCTATTCATTTGGCAGCTTTTTATGCACAAGAGAAAAGTAATAAAAGTAGTAAAATTGTCATTTAGTAGGATTTTAAGTTTGGGTTTATAAATGGGCAGGTCAAAGGAATCAAAGGGAGGGATCAAAAAGGGAAAAAAGTTAAAATTGACAAAAAGGGAGGAATTGACTTCCAATTTTCTTAAGTACAGTTACAAATACAGTTAAAGCAAAGTAACCTCTTGCTTTATTGTATAACATCATATAAAATATACTAATTAAACAATCAAAATTATATAACTAAAAACCTCTTGCTCTAAGTTTAAATATAGGCATAAAAATACAATATACACATCTAATAATCATACAGAATATGTCTATAGTTATAACAAATTTAATTGTAAAATCCCAAAATCAAAACTTCATTTTTTCTTTCTCAAATAAGAAGTCCAAAAGTGGTCACCAAACAAATAGAATAAGACTGTTTCTTTCTGGAATTTCAGTTTCTGCCAAATAATTGTTTACAAATTTCAGATAAACCAAAATTTCAGAGGCTATGAAAGAAGTCTTTATCCCTGTAGCTTGGTTAAATTCTTTACTTTATGATCAATCTTGGAGGGACAAATGGAGATATCATTAGATTTTTTTTTTCACATCAAACTCAAAGAAATTTTCCTTTCCAGCTGACTGCAATATATTATCATATTCAAACTATGAAAAATACCCATTACCTCAGGATTTGGACTTCATGAAGGATGCTTTGATGGCATGCAAACAGATGTGTCAATAAAATTATTATTCTAATTGGACTAACTTTTGAAAACAGTTCTCCATAGTCTATGGAGATTCTCAGTCATCCAAGTCATGGTTGTCCCAAAGGTGCTTTTTCAAGAGGCAACTGGACTTTCTGGGGTTTTCTTTTTCTTTGAAGACATTTT
>JANHJO010006506.1:35896-49917 GCA_032468235.1 Pseudoxyrhopus heterurus | reverse complement strand
GCTGTTACCTTCCCACCAAAGGTGGTCCCTATTTTTCTACTTGCATTTTTATATGCTTTCGAACTGCTAGGTTGGCAAAAGCTGGGACAAGCAACTAGGGGATTTGAACCACCAAACTGCCAACCTTTCTGATCGACAAGCTCAGCGTCTTACCCACTGAGCCACCGTGTCCCAGTAGAAGTGCATTACGTGATGTTTTTTCTTTAATCCATAGATACAGTAATGTAAAAGCATGACATGGGTCATGATAATAAAGAATAAAAGATGGCTCTCTAGTATTCTTTTCCCAAAGTGGGAGCTGTCGATCGGAATGAATTAGATTTCACAGAGGGATTTGCAGTACATGGAATTAAACAGCAAATTATCCTTAAAGAGGGAGAATCAATCATTTGGAGCAGAGATAAGCTGAAGGCGAGTCAGCCTTGGATTGATCCCGTCTGTGCACGCGTGGATGGAATTCAGCAGAGAGCCTGGGGCCAGAAGAAGAGGAACGAGGAATACTTGAGCTTAAGACAAAATATTCACTTCAGAAAAGGCAAAAATGTGAACCAAATGAAAGCGAATTGTTCCTGAAAGGAAGATATGCTTATTCAGCTTAGCTTTGAAACTGTGGCAGCTGTAACTTTCACTTAGCCAATGCTGAATCCTATACCTACATTCAGAAACTTGACTAATACTACACTGCCAATCCTATTCTTCCCCAGGTAGTCATTTAAGAAGATTGCCACACTATTTTTCTCAACTCCAGTCCCTCAGAAGCAGTTTGAAGGCAATCCGAGTTTTTCCTCTCACAGAACGGAAAACGAAGAACAACAAATCCTGCTTACGTGCTAAGTTGCTGTAGGTCCTGGAGATATAAATAGTTCCTTTATCCACCACTCAAAAAAGGAAATAAAATAAGTTTCTTGCATATGCTCAAAGGAAAATACACCTAGAGATCATTACTTCACATTGCATACTTTGGTCTGATAGTTCCTTTAAAAATCTGAGCGGTTGTAGTGAGGACGAGCTGCAAAGCCATCAAGCCATTTTTTTTTTCTTGATTTCTTGCTTGGGTGTCTTGAACAAGAAGTCAGAAGACTTGGG
This sequence comes from Pseudoxyrhopus heterurus, assembly GCA_032468235.1. NCBI lineage: Eukaryota > Metazoa > Chordata > Lepidosauria > Squamata > Pseudoxyrhopus > Pseudoxyrhopus heterurus. Next base: position 48,831 of record JANHJO010006506.1, on the reverse strand, counting down.
TGAGGGAAGAGCTCCAGAAAGGGGAAAATAGATCGTTTCCAAGATCCACTACATTCCTGCATTCCAAAGGAAAGAGTAATTTTATTGTGGTTTTAAATATACTACCGCTGAGCCAGAATCTCAAAGGTGCTTTTTCAAAAGGCAACTAGTTGTTTTCCCCTTGAGGAGGAAGAAGACGTTTTGCTTCTTATCCCAGAAGGTTCATCGGTTCTGGCAGGATGGTGGGGGTGATGGAAGGATCATACTTCTTTGCAGTCACCTGGTCATTAGCTCTCTCCCTGAGAGCTGTTGAGGCCAATTGGAGGTTTATCTGTGCCCTCAGGGTCACCTGTATCAGAATGCAAATGGATACGGAACCTTTTTGGAACTGCTGAAAGGACTATGTTGTAGAAAGGAAATAGGTGGTGTCTTATCCCTCTCTCTCTGTTGCATGTTGGCTGTTCAATTCTAACATAGATGGACTCTTTTACCCCTCTTTCAAATTAATGGTCCTCTCTATCCAGAATGTGCACTTTGCTGTCTTCAAAAGAGTGACTCTTGTCTTTCAGATGCAGACGGACTGCTGAATCGTGTCCTGATGGGTTTGCTCTCCTATGTTGTGTCATGCATTGGTGAAGTGGTTGTTTTGTTTCACCAATGTACAGATCTGCCCATGTCTCATTGCACTGTATTGCATATATCACACTGCTCAGTATGTGTTTGAGTGTTTTATTCAAGGGTGGGTTTCTACCGGTACGGCTGGTTTGGGTGAACTATTTGTTCTGATTCTGCACGGTTGGAGAACCGGCAAATTGGGCTACCAGCTGGCCCCACCCCCGCCTGTTTTTCAGGCTGTTTCTCCAGCCAAAATTGGCCTGAAAATAGCCTGAAAAATGGGCTGTTTTTCAGGCTGTTTTCAGACCATTTTCAGGCTGATTTTGGCTGGAAAAATGGCCTGGAAGCAGCCCAACAAACAGCCCATTTTTGCGCTGTTTTCAGGCTGTTTTTAGGCTGTTTTTCCAGCCAAAATCAGCCTGAAAACAGTCTGAAAATGGCCCCAAAACAGGCCGAAAAATGGGTGGGGGGCGGATTAGCCCCAACCGGCTGAACTTACCTCTTCCTTTGAGGCGAGTGGCCAGGAAGTTGGGGTGGGTGTGAACTATGACATCACCTAGTCACATGAGCTTCTAGCAATGCCCACCAAACCAAGCCACACCCATAGAACCGGTTGTTTAAAAAATTGAATCCCACCACTGGTTTTATCCTTGGGGTGGACAAGCTTCTGCCTTAGTGTATTCTTGAGTTTAAAGTGTACATGTATGTTGTGTTCATTGCAAACGTTCCTGAGCTTTTCAGATACGCCTGCAATGTATGGAATGACAACATATGGAATGATGACATTGCGCTAAGCCAGAAATAAATCAATGTAGCATTCAGACATTGATTTTGGACTGAAATTGATTTTTAACAGAGTCCTCAAGAGCTCCATGTCTGACTTTAATGGACTGATGGAGATCAACTCATCCATGTACCCAAGTACCAAGAGCTGAGCCAGTCCCATAGATTAACAGCATTGTTTGTACTATTTTAGCCCAATTGCAATTTCCTTCCTTCCTTCCTTCCTTCCTTCCTTCCTTCCTTCCTTCCTTCCTTCCTTCCTTCCTTCCTTCCTTCCTTCCAAAATCACTTTCCAAAATATTATATAATGGTTTGATAAATGGAGATAATTCAAGCCAGCAAAGTCTTGATGTAATTTTCACAAAGGCTATAGGGCCTTGAAATGCCCAGAAAACAGTTCTGTAAAGAGGAAAGCTGTGGCTAAACTTTTAATTTTATATTCGATGGAATCAGAATAAGACCGACACAATTTTCAGCATTAACCAAACAGGATTCTCATGGTCATCCTGAGATATTTCACACATAGGTGATGGACGTTGCATAGCCAGAGGAAGAGATATCTAAAATCTATCTACAATTCATGGTAGGAACCCTTATATTAAGAACTCATTCATTTTACCGGAAGTCACTTGTATGCGTTTCTGACAGACACTGAGTACTTACTCTTAGAGAAATTTGTCCTTTCTTCATTATGAACCAGAGAGAGACCTTCTTTTAAGTTAATCACGGCTTCTTTGTTATTGAACAAATGGTGAGAAAATCACTAGTCAATCATCTGAGTCTAAAATGCTGCTTTTTATAATGAAGTGCACTAAAATCATCTGCTGATCTGTTCTTTGTTAGTTTGTGGTCTATTTTTTTTTTAAAGAACAAGGATGACTAAGAAAGAAAAGAGGGGGTTTAGGTGTTGTTATTTTCCCTCACGTATGTGGTCAATCTTCTTTCTTGATTTGGCTTCTTTTGACAAAGAAAAGAATGGAATCTTAAAGTGAAAGAACATGTGGATTGTCTGATTTTTTTTAAAAAAAATGAATCAAAGTTATATGAGGACTGTATTAACAAAGATTCTTGCATCTAATATTTCTTGATAGTCCATCTATGAGGATGTACTTGCACTACTGTCATTATTTATTGGACTCCAGAATAAACGTAGTGAGTAGACCGAGAGTAACTGTGCACTCATTTTGACCATTCTTCTTCCCTGGCTGTATGAACATGAAACCCAATGAGTCTTTCCAGAGATAAAGGTTCCTATAAGCAGAGTTCTGATTATGGAATTTTGTAGAGCGGCTTCCCTTTATTATCCTTCCTGTCTTGTCTATATACAAAGGGGGAAAATGCACACTTGTTCCTTCAAATGGCGGATCCCCTTATCAGTCTCTTTTTCTTCCAAGGGGTAATTACCTGCAAGAGAATGTTGTTTTCTTTTACTATCCACAAGTACAATCAGGAGTGTGATGGTAATGGGGACAGTAAGAAAAATAAATCAACAATCTGCTGACATGTGTCTATTAAGGAAAAGTGTGAGGAACTCCACCCGTTTTTCCACAAAAGATGACTGTACATAGTCAACAATATATAGAACACAATATTTGTAATATTTTAAGAAGGAAACTCAGTTTCTTTCTAAGTAGCATGCTACCCAAATTGCCTATGCTTTCTTGTTGAATTTTTTGAAAAAATGAGCAACACCAAACAACACTGCATCCGGTTTAGCTCCGGATCTGAAGCACTCTGCAGTGAATCTTGGTTTCACACAAACACAAATCTAGGTAAATTGAATGACTGACAAAACCAAGTCAATATAAACATATTAATCTTTTCTATCTTGCTGAAAAGCATAATATTAAAAGCTGAGATTGACCCAATTGATTATGGGCAGTGGAGGTCAGTAACTAGCCATGCTGCATTGATTGTGATTTGCTAAGAAGAATAAATGGTAATGATCATGAATAAAAGAGAAAGGAGAGAAAGAGGGAGGGAGAAAAAGAGGGAGAGAAAAAGAAGGGAGTTATTGACTTCCAATCTTTTTTTCAACAGATATTAACAAACCCATTATATCCCCTCTCTTAAATATTCTAAAAATCCATTCAGCCCCTTATTTAATTCTCATCTTCTCAATCATTAAATGCATAAATCATCATCTCACTTTTTTCTTCTTTTAGCAAAAAGTCCATAAAAGATTTCCAGTCCAGTAGGTTTTTGGATGCAATCCAAGGTGGTGTTTTTGTCACCTATAAAAGCTCTATGTGACATAAGATCAGATCACTTGTGGGACTGCATGTCACCAGTAGTTTTTGCCCACTTCACCAGATCTGGAATGCACCAGTACCTTTTGTGAAACAGTGACAATTGTTGGGCTCCAAGGACAGTGTTCTTTTTGTCATGGTGCCTGCCCTTTGGAATACCCTCCCTCCTGATATCTGGATGGTCCCAACTCTATTGGCATTACACAAGACCATGGATAACTTATCCACTCAATATGAGTTCAAATCCCCAGGACTAGATGAATCCCAGTGTTCTGAAGGAGCTGGCAGACATGATCTTGGAACCATTGAAACATATCTTTCAAAGACCCTAGAGCACCGGGGAACTTCTAGAGGATTGGAAAAGAGCTGATATGGATCCCATCTTCAAAAAAGGGTAAAAATGGATCCAGGAAACTACAGATCAATCAGCCGGACATCAATACCTGGGAAAATCCTGGACAAGATAATCAAGTAAAGGATCCGTGAACACCTACAAACAAGCAAAGATATTACTAGAAGCCAACATGGATTTGTCAAAAGCAGATCATGTCATACAAATCTTATTGCATTCATAGACAAAGTGACTAAATTAGTGAACCAGTGAAATGTTGTGGACCTAATATACTTATACTTCAGCAAAGCATTTGACAAAGTAGGCCACAACCTACTTCTTGATAAGATAGAAAAATGTGGGATAGACAGCATCGTAACTGGCTGACAAACTGCACTCAAGTTATAGTCCTCAGTGGAACTACTTCTGCATGGAGGGAAGAATGCAGCGCACTACCCCAAAGTTCTGTCTTGGGTCCAGTACCTTCAACATCCTCATAAATGATTTAGATGAGTGGATAGAAGAAGAAGTCATCAAATTTGCAGATGACACTGAGCTGGGGTGGCATAGCCAACACTTTAACTAGTAAAACGGCTTGCCTCCAGAAGTTGTGGCTGCTCCGTCACTGGAGTTTTCAAGAAGAGATGGACAGCCATTTGTCTGAAATGGGATAGGGTCCCCTGCCTTAGCAAGGGGTTAGACTAGAAGACCTTCAAGGTCTCTTTCAATTTTGCTTGAAATGCAAAATTGAGCCTTGAAATTGAGCCTTGAATGGTGCAGCGGGCTAAACGCTGTACTTTGTACTTAAGTATTCAGCTCCCAGCTGCCTGCAATTTAGCAGTTCGAATCCCACCAGGCTCAAGGTCAACTCAGCCTTCCATCCTTCTGAGGTCGGCAAAATGAGAACCCAGATTGTTGGGGGCAATATGCCGGCTCTGTAAAACCGCTTAGAGAGGGTTGCAAGCCCTGATAGGCGATATATAAATACAGTGCTATTGCTATTGCTATTCTGTATTCTATTCTGAATGGCTTTTCTCCCAGATATTGGGTTCAGGATGTTCATGGTGTGAGCTTTGAATGGCTGCATATTATTTGTGACTGGGGGGGTTGTATTAGGCCTCTTTTGTTTTGTTGCTTTTAATGAAAAGTTTTGTTTTTGCCTGGTGTTGCTTAGTCACTACCCACCTTCTTTATAGAGGAAGTGGGGAGGGAGATCAGATGGTGCATCTGGCAGTTTTTCCTACAGGTGGTGGCATTTGAATATCAGCTGGGAAAATTGGCCTTACAGTGTGATTTAGAGGAGCCTTATGGACAGCAGAAGAGTATAGACTCTCCTTGCATCTAGGAAATTCTTCTCACAGTAACGATCCAGGTGAATCTTTGAAAAAGAGTCTGTCACGTATGAAAGAACAGGTCCACACATTGAACTGATTAAACCCTAAACAGCCTATGCACAGGAATCTTCTCAACTAATAGTTAGCACTTCTTGGACTTAGACAAGTATCACGGAATTCAGAGGTTGCACTTAGTCCACTTATGGCCACGCAGGGATTCTAGACTGATCCCTCTTTTGACTCCAACCCCAGGTTCTGCCACTCCTCCTCCTGCAGAGTCATAGAAGAGGAAAAAAAGGGAAGTAGCAGAAGAAACTAGAACGAAAGGATTTGACAGAAGTTGATGAAAATGAAGTATTCTGGAAATGTATAGAAAGGCATAAATAAGGAACCTCCCGCAGAGGGAATGGAATTAACAATAAAAATGATGAAATGATCTCAGTGAGAGAATGGAAGGACTGAAACAAATGCTATAACTGTTTGTGTCTAAGAAAAAAAAATGATTTAAAGGAAGTCAAAAACGCTATGAGAATGCTGAAAAATTATAAGGATGCAGGTGTAAATGGTATAACTGGAACATGTTAATATATGGATATGTTGTGAGAGTTGATTCTGTGCCCGACCGTTGGAAGAATGCTGTTAACTTTCCCCTTTTCCAAAGGGAAGGAATCAAGAGTGGATGTAAAAATTAAAAGAGCATGAATTAGTTAAGCATTCCTTTCTGATTGAAATGTAGAAGAACTGACAGTGAACAAAATTTAGGAGCTGGCAGTGAAGCATTCTGCTGTTTGGGGAGTGCACAGGCCAGATGAATGTAGGAATATGAGAGAGAATATTTTTTACACATTGATTTAGAGGAAGGATTTGATAAAGTAAATAGGAATTATGGAAAATTATGTTTGGATGTAGAGTTAGTTGTTAAATGCAGAAACAGCATTATAGAAATAAACTGATTGGTGAGAGTAAATAGAAGGTGTGGTTTAACATGGAAGGTATAGTGAATGGTTCAACACTGAAGGACGATGTATAATGTTTGCTTGGTTGTTAAATGAATTTATGGGCAGATGTACAAAAAAATGCTCACGGCGACATTAAAGGAATGTTGGTTATAATGTAAATGTGTATGCCTTTTCACAGGCAAATGATACTGTACCGTTTGGCAAATGATTTCATATGAGCTCATATGATTTGCGGTAGTAGTGCCAGCCCTTGCTTAATGACTATTTAGCAACTGTTCCAAGTTATGATGATGTTGAAAAAAGTAAGTTACGATTGGTCCTCACAGTTAGACCTGTAGCAGTGTCTACGCCGACATGTGATCATGATTTGGGTGTTTGGCAGCTGTCATGCATTTATGATGGTTGCAGCATTCCACAGTCACATGATCACCATTTGCGACCTTCCCAGCCAGTTTCCACCAAACGAGGTCAAAGGGGAAGCCAGGAGGGTAGGTTACAAGTCTCGGTCCCATGATGTCTTGGTGACTCACTTAACTACTGTGGCCAAGAGGTCATAAAATTGAGTGTGGTCACATGATGCCTCGCTTAATGGCTGTGTCACTTAATAGTGAATTCTCTGGTCCCCATTGTTATAAATTGAGGATTAGCTGTAAATATAGCGCAGATTTATGTTGCAGTGAGGCTGTGAATTTGAAAATGAATGTACCAAAGACCGAAAGAATTGTATTTGACAGAGAAAATGGAATACGTGCTTGCAAGCAATACATAACTAGCAAAAACTAATGCAAGTAGATGAATTTGTATATTATTTTCCTAGAACAGAAATAGCACTTAGACTTATATTCCGCTTCACAGTGCTTTTACAGTCCTCTCTAAGCAGTTTGCAGAGTCAGCTTATTGCCCCCAACAATCTGGGTCCTCATTTTACCCACCTCAGAAGGATGGAAGGCTGAGTTCAACCTTGACCCTACTGAGATTCGAACTGCCAAATTGCAGGCAGCCAGCAGTCAGCAGAAGTAGCCTGCAGTACTGTATTCTAACCTCTGCTCCATCGTGGGATGATGGTTAATGATTTTAAAAAATGGGAAAAAGTTATTATATGAACATTTCAATATCAGAATGATGTAGGTGATCTCTTCAAAGGAATGCAAGGATGTTCACATGGTGTGGTCAGAAATCTTAAGACAATGGCTGCAGTAGTGAGATCAAAGCTTTACCTGTTTATTATGGTTAACATCTTGACTTTTTGATCAACCTTGCAGAAACCCGTCAAGGAATGAGTGTTTGTTAAAAGAAATTGTAATAATTTTGCATTGAATAAGATTGTTACTGCCCATTTGGTTTTAGGGAATTGGATAGGTCAGGAAAAACATAAAGGTAAGTTGAATGCAGTAAAAATGAGATACTTGACTGCTGTGTTTGGTAAAACAAAGAGCGACAGAGTCAATAATGAATAGATCAGGGGTGTCAAACTTGCGTCATCATGGCGTTACGTGACGTATCAGGACTTTTTTCCCCTTCGCTAAACCGGACAGGGGTGGGACCAGCACATGATGCACCCGGCCCGCAGGCCACGGGTTTGACACTCCTGGAATAGATGATGAATAAAGATGGATTGAATATAGAACGACCACTCTGCTGAACCCCCTAATCTCCTAATTCTGAACACCTAATTCCCACAGCATTGTCTTATGTCTAAAGAGATTTACCCATGGTAGTAGAGCTTTATTACTATTATCCTTCTCATATTTCCATTTGACTTCTGCTATTGGTATCTTATGATTATATTACTTTGTTGTTTGCATGTACACTGAGAGCTTATCCACAGGAGGCATAGTCCTTGTGTGTCCAATCACACTTGGCCAATAAAGAATATTCTACAAGGAAAGTAATGACCAGGCCAGGGAGCTAGTATGAATGAATGAGAACTGAATTGCAATCAAAATATTTGAACTACAAGTGAATGGACTAAGGAGCCGTTGGAAGTGGAACTTCAAAAAGGAAAGATGAGAAGTCTGAAATTAAAAAAGTAAAATATGAAGCGCTGTATAGCTAGAACGGAAATGGGATGGTTTGCAGATATAGAAAGGCATGAACTGGTGTAGCAAGTCTTAAAACTCTGTAGTTTTAAGGCGTATCTCCTATTCTTATCTTATATCATCAATTTCTTTAGCTTAGTATTTCTTTCTCTTTTTTCTGTACTTTGCATAAGATTGCTTACCCCGTAAGGGAACCGTGTAGTGGAAATGTACATATATGTATGTAATTTAGAAAATCTTCCAGAATTTACCCTTCTTTTCCTGCGGAGCCAGTATGTACCAAGTGGAGATGGTTGTGATCTAGGCTAAGCCAAACCCCTTCTGCTGGGCAGCTGATAACAATTTTAATATTTATATTTGCTCTCAGCCATCTCCAGGGGTTCAAAGGCTTCAGTAAACTATGAGCAAAGAAAGCAGCATGCAGGCAGAAACAACAAAAATCATGAAATAAATAAATAAGGAAGGAAAAAGTACTCTCTCCCCCAACGGGCAGATGAATTCCAGTTCTTGAGATTTCACATGGGGAAGCTGAGCCACCAAAGGAGCTAGCAATTAAGGATGGCAAATATCAACAGGCTGATCTGTTTTCCCAGCTGGAAAGGAATTAAATAAGCCCACTCTTTTCTACATATGCTGGAGGCTTCTTTTGATGTTCAACATTATTCTGTCTTTCCAACAAAGCCACTCTTTCCAAGGACCCAGAAAATCCATAGCAGCTTATCACGATGAAAAGATTTTGTTTCCACCACAATGATAGAACAGGATTCCACAGGTACATTCCAGTCAAATTGTACTGAAGAAAAATATTTTGGTGGCTTTCTGACAATAGGTCCATTCTAAAGCCAAAAAAGCTAATGCAATCTTCGTTGTATGAACAAGGGCATAGAATTAAACTCACCTGAAGTATTACTACCACTATATAAATCTTTAGTAAGACCACACCTGGAATACTGTAACCAGCTTTGGTCACCACGTTACAGAAAAGATGTTGAGACTTCGGTAAAAGTTGCAGAGAAGAGCAACTAAGGTGATTAAAGGCCTGAAGACTAAAACATATGAAGAACAGTTGCAGGAGTTGGGTATGACTAGTTGAGTGAAAACAAGGACTGTGGGTGACATGATAGAAGTATTTCAGTATTTGAGGGGCTACCACAAAGAAGAGGGGGTCAACTTATTTTTCAAAGCACCAGATGGCAAGACAAGAAGCAATGGAAACTAATCAAGGAGAGAAGCAACCTGGAGTTAAAGAAAACTTCTTAACAGTGAGAACAATTAACCAGCTTGCCTTCAGAAGTTTTGGGTGCTTCATCACTGGAGTTTTTTTAAGAAGAGATTGGACAGCCACTTGTCTGAAATGGTATAGGGTCTCCTGCTTGAGCAGGGGGTTGGGATAGAGGACCTTCAAGATCTCTTCCAGTTGTATTTGGATTATTTTTAAAGGTTATACATAGGTTCAGGTCTAAGAAAGCTTGTATCACAGGAACAGAAAAGGCAAAATGGTACAAACCTCATAAGATACTCACACTGAACGTCATTAAGTACAAACTCCGGAATATGCTGCCCTAAAACATGTCACTGTGAGCTTAAATGGACTCCGGGGGACGGTAGAGGACAGGAAGGCCTGGAGGAACGTTGTCCATGGGGTCGCGATGGGTCGGACACGACTTCGCAACTAACAACAACAACAAGTTTAATGAAAAGAAGAGCTAGGGGTGACATAATAGCAGTGTTTCAATATCTAAGGGGCTGCCACAAAGAAGATGGAGTTAAGCTATTCTCCAAAGCACCCGAAGACAAAACAAGAAGCAATAGATGAAAACTAATCAAGGAGAGAACCAAGTTAGAACTAAGGAGAAATTTTCTGACAGTGAGAACAATGAATCAGTAGAATGACTTGCTTCCAGAAGTTGTGAATGCTCCAACACTTTTTAAGAAGAAATTGGACAACCATTTGTCTGAAATGTCATAGGGTTTCCTGCTTGAGCAGGGGGTTGCACATCCCAGATGTGTTGGGACAACTCTTAAAATGAAACCTGGGAAGTCATGATCTTCAAGACAGCAGGTTTGAAAAGACTGGCCTAGTAATACAGATAGTTAACTCTCCTTGTTTCTGCATTGGTTCAGTCAGTGTTGACCTTCTCATAGGATTGCAACTAGTCAGTCTTGGCTGATCTCAAAAGACCGAGCAGTGTCGATTGTATATTACACTATAAAGATAAAGAGTGTCTTTTTTAAATCAAGCTTAGTGAAGAATGAGCACTGATGATGTTGCCTAGTTTGGGTAGTGAAACATCTGCAAGGAAACAACCAAGCTCAGAGACCACCGAGGAACCTTCGTTTCCATTTCATGGTATAAAACATCTACTGGACTTACTTTTGTCCCAAAACATGACTTAACCCAGGACCTGAAACTGATATATGCTTTATCCAACAAATTCCATCTACTTCTATTCTACTAGGTTCTCATTCATAAAACCTTGATTTAGGAATTGTTCTAAGTTTCTGGAGTCAGACATAAGGGGGGGGGGGGTGCATTTACTGTATATCCCCTGTTATTTACAAAAGTTCATATGATCTTGCAAGGTTAAGTTAAACGGAGATTGTGTTCAAACAGAAGAAACTGAGACCGTGGAAATTTATTTTTTAATAATAATTTTATTAGAGATTACAATTACACAGATATAATTATACAAATAAAAACTAATAGAAAGTACCAAAAATTAAGAACAAAAAGAAAAATTATAAAGTGCAAGAAAGAAAAAAACATGTAAGTATAGCAGATAAAAAATAAAATAAAAAAATTAAGTCCCTCCCCCCCGTCACAAATATATAAAGGCTTCCCTTGTCCTGTTGTGTCTGTCTCTAGGGGATGGTGCTCATCTCCGTTTCTTAGCCAAGAGAGCCAGCATTATTCAAGGACATTTCTACTGTCATGTTGCTAACATGACATGCCACAGCGCAGAGCATGTGGCAAAACACGGAATGTTGTTACCTTCTCACTGAAGTGATACCTATTTATCTACTTGCATGTTCATGCTTTTGAACAGCTAGGTGGGCAGCAGCTGGGGTAAATACAGGTAATCCTCGACTTGCAACAGTCCCTTTAGTGACCATTCAGTTACAGCAGCCCTGAAAAAAAGTGACTTAAGACTGCTTTTCACACTTACGACCGTTGCAGCATCCCCACGTGATCATGTGATCAAAATTCAGACATGTAGCAACGGGCTCATATTTATGACAGCTGCAATGCCCCAGGGTCATGCGATCACCTTTTGTGTCCTTCTGCCAAGCAAAGCCAATGGGAAAGCCAGATTCACTTAACAGCCATGTTACTAACTTAACAACGGCAAGGATTCATTGAATGACTGTTGACAAGGGAGGTCGCAAAATGGGGCAACAAAATTCACCTCACAAATGTTTCACTTAGCAACAGAATTTGGGGGCTCAATTGTGGTCATAAGTCGAGGACCACCTACACTCGGGTCTTGAACCCAGGATGTCAGCTTTCCAGCAGACAGGTTCAGCTTCTTAACCACTGAGCCATTTGCGGCCCTGTCCCAAGTATATAAAAAGCAATTAAACCATTAACAAATGCTGGTCTTAAAAAGCAATGAAGAATCTCTTCATCCCATATCAAAAAAACTTTTGCACTCCCAAGTTGAGGAAGGCTGACTGGCTGGCTTTTCCAGTCATAAATAGATATATAAATAATAGTAATCATAATCAGGTTCTCTCTTCATTATTCCATGGTAGAATATGTCCACCATTCACTTCTATGCCTCTATAAATTCATCTGGACACGATCTATCCGAAGTGCCATTGGCATTGGATGCCTAATCTTTCCCTGATTAAATGAACTATTTGAAAACAGCTATGACAGGAAACTAAATGTTCCATTTTCTTAAGACAACATGCACTCCAGAAGGAATTGCATGAATGTTTACAAAAAATTAAGCAGGAAATACTTTCCCAGGGTAGCTCTTGCCTTCTGAGTTTTATCGGGTCATGAAAGTTAAGATTTATTTTAAGCCAGAAGTGAACAGATCTCCTCTCGTTTCCTGTCTTCACATTTTGGAAATTCAAGGGGGATGTATTTACATTAATGTAGTGAGAATGCAAGTTTATATTCTTGCACTCTGATAATAACACATTGTTGCCTACTGTTTGTTGATATGGTACTAAGTAGACCTTGAGTTGAGCTGCATGGATATTCTACATTTTTTCATTATACTCTGCGCAAAAACTATGACATACTTTGAGTTGTGTATTTACATACAGTAGAAACTCTGTAAGACTCTCATGTCAGAATTGATGAATAGAATAGAATAAAATAGAATAGAATGAGCTGGAAGGGAACTTGGAGGTCTTCTAGTACAGCCCCCTGCTCAAGCAAGAGAACTTATACCATTTCAGATAAATGACTGCCTAGAGTCTCTTTAAAAATATCCAGTGATGGAAGAATGGCTCTGAGCTTCGTCTCAGATGTATTACAGATAATATGGCTTAAATCACTGCAGGATTTTAAGAATAATAGCAATAGCAATAGCACTATATTTATATACCGCCTACCAGGGCTTGCAACCCTCTCTAAGCGGTTTACAGAGTCAGCCTATTGCCCCCAACAATCTGGGTTCTCATTTTACCGA
>JANHJO010006503.1:47422-70008 GCA_032468235.1 Pseudoxyrhopus heterurus | reverse complement strand
CTGATATTGTAAACTGCTTAGAGAGGGTTGCAAGCCCTGATAGGCAGTATATAAATACAGTGCTATTGCTATTGCTATAATGTTTTCTTTAGTCACACATTCCTGATGGTATGCAACATGCAACTCAAGTTCAGACCTGATTAGAATTTTATATTAAATGTAAAACTTTATATCTTTCTGCAATAATTTTGCAAATATAATGGTTGGAATTGTAAAATTGCTTTTATGCCAAAATTATATTCTTAATATTTAATATTACTACTTAAAATTGAAAGTAGAAGAACATTGGTCGCCTAAGTTACTTTAAAAGTTACTATAAACAGGTGAAGTAGCCATTTAAATCTCATCATATAGAATTTGTCTCGTTCATAGTGGTCCATGTTATGGGTAGTCCTTGACTTACAACCATTTGTTTAATGACCTTCAAAGTTACGGTACTGAGAAAAGTCATTTATACCTGTCCTTGCATTTATAACTGTCACAACATCCCCACGATCATGTGATCAATATTTGGGTTCTTGGCAATTGGCAGGTAACAGTTGCAGTGTCCCAGAGCAGAGTCACATGATCACTTCTAGTAACCTTCCCAGGAGCTGCCAACAAACAAAACTCTTGTTGGTAGCCCCAGGGAAGGTTATTAATGATGGGGGAAGCTAAATTCACTTAAGACTGTAGCAAAAAGGTTATAAAAACGGGCATGATTTACTTAACTACATCACTTACGGTATAGATTCTGGTCCTAATTGTGGTCGTAAGTTGAGAACTACCTATATTATTTTCTAATCTCAAACTCTACCATGGAAATTCAGTGGCTATCTCTGAGCCAGTCACTGTCCCTCAGCCTAGCCTCACTTAAAGGGGTAATTGCAGTGGAGTTAAAGTGAAGAGAGATAAGGCTGCCTTTGCTCTTGGAGAAAAGTTAAGATATAAATCTAATAAACAGTATGAATTTTTTTTTTAAAGTTTAGATTTAATAATTTCTGTATAATGGCTCTTTATGTTATACTAGTCTCTTTCAGGATAAAAAGTTAGATTAAGTGTAGAAAAAGAATAAAAATGGTAAAAGAAACGTAGAGGACTAAAAAAAAATATAACTAAATTTTGTTTTATACAGATGCCATTCACAATTATTGTCCATACTTTTTCCATCCTTGGAAACTATTCCTGGTTCTGTCATCCATACACCAATTCATATACTGCATTTAATTTTTCAGACTCTTCAACGTTCTTTTTTGAGGGTCTTATTAGCGTTTTTCCTTCCTGTCAATCCACCACTCTTCCTTTATATATTTATTGTATGATGCAGTCGTCATACATTCTCTCTGTATAACCAAATCACATTAATGTATTACTTTTGTTCTGCTCTTTCAACTTTTCTATATATTCACATTTACTCAGCATCCATTTTGTCTTGATCCTATCTCTTCTTGTTTTACTGCCTATACTTCTTAATAACCCATTTCGACTCCATTCAACTTTTACGCTTCAATTCTCACTCCCACATAACAAAATATGCAAAAGTACACTTCATTATTGATACTATTTCTTCTTGTCTATCTTTGTAAGTTTAATAAGTAATCCATTGCCATTATTTTCAGGCTTCTTCTGAAACAATTGTTTCTCACTTCCAATATTATAATAGATACACTGGTAGATATATAGGTATTTTCATTGTTTTTGACAAATGTTCATTCCTTGCAACAGCCACATGGTATCACAACTTTTCCACTAGCATTTACATACCTTAAAACTTCTTCATTTTGGTATCCCTTAGTTTCTGTGTCTGACCATTTTTTGGTCAAAGCTACCTTGGCCTTTGATACATTAATTTTCACATCATGGCTGTGTCATTATTAATTCTTGTTGCAAAATATTAAGTTCTTAGCAACACATATGCATAATGTACATCCACATCCACATCCACATCCCCAGCCAATATAACCTCTGTTACCACTAAAAGCATTTCTTAACATGTTTGTCAATGTATGTATTAATCAAGATGATACCACACATCCTTGTCATGCTCCTGGCACAGTTTTGAATAATTCACTAAGCATTCAGTTCATTTGCATCCATGATTTACTTCTACCATTTACTGTTCTTTTCCCATTCAGCTATCAACTTTTAATTCCATAGTCACATAAACT
Organism: Pseudoxyrhopus heterurus; assembly: GCA_032468235.1. Lineage (NCBI taxonomy): Eukaryota > Metazoa > Chordata > Lepidosauria > Squamata > Pseudoxyrhopus > Pseudoxyrhopus heterurus. Next base: position 67,861 of record JANHJO010006503.1, on the reverse strand, counting down.
ATTCTGTGTTTGAAGTCTATGCTTTCTTTAAGTCAATTTACAATAAACTTTCTCACATTTATGAGTGAGCTACTGAAAAGAAAAGATCTGGCCTTAACATACTTCACCTTGCATACAACTGTATTGTATTTCCCAAATTGGGGCTACTGTCCCCTTTCAGAATTTTGCCAAACACCTTTCCAGGCACACTTAAGACATTGTTTATTCTATTATTATTTACCATTCATTCTTACTCTCTTGCTGCATGATGGTGTTCTTTCATTTTTCAGGCAGGGTTCACATAGACTTGCTCAAACATGCCATACATACATTAAACACCCCATAATCAAATAACATCCATATTTTAACATTTTTACTGTTATACAAATATACTGGGAACTTTACTATTTTCCAATATTCTCACCGCATTTATGACCTTCATCATTTTTAATTGGATACTAACCATTACAGCATTTGTTTCATTATGCATTCTTTGAGATGTTATTTTCATACAGTTGTTCACTATTTCCCTACTCATTTCACCATTTACTTCAGTTCCACATTAAATCATCTCTTTATTTTTAATCCCATTCGTTCTATAGTCTTTCAGTCTAGCCCCTTTCCAGCCACTAATAGGATTTCTCAATGCTTGCTACCTCAGTTACCTTAATGCTTGCTACCTTGCTATCCCACCTACGTCTTAATGGTACATCCCATGCAGGATCTTGTTTTGTTTTGCCATGACATTGCTTGATCTTCCATGGCTGCTGCTGCCTCAGACATTTTCTTAGCAGCTCATCTTCAGGTGCCATCTTTCTGACATATTCCTGGATGCTTTGGGTTTCATCCTGGACAATGGTTTTGACATTCACCATCCTCTTTCTGGCTAGTGTACAATCCCTGGGTGTTGGATTTGGGGTGGAAACCACTGTACATTGTGAGGAGTTTCTAGATCCTCACATGAGCAGCTTCAATGTCCTTTTTTGGCCAGCTCACTATGCCAGCATGCTATCTTATGATGGGCAGGGCATACCTATTGATGGCATGGATCTTGTTCTTTCCATTGAGCTGGCTCTTCAAGACCTGTCTGATCCTTTAGTGATACTTGAATGTTGCTATCCTCTTTGCCTCCTCCTCATGGTTCCCATGCGACTGAGATACCAAAATAGTTAAAACTGGTCTGTATGTCTGCTATGTGGCTCACTGGTAATTCTACCCTATCAGTCTTAACTATTTTCCCTTTCTCTCTCTTGATCACCATCCGGCCACACTTCTCTGGTCTGAATGACTTCCCAGGGTTCTCACTGTAGATCCTTCTCAGGTGGACCAGTGAGTCAATGTCTCGTTCACTCCTAGCATATAACTTGATGTCATCCATGATAATAGTTCCACTCTTGAACTTGTATTAAATTCTTGTGATTATCTGGCTGAGGGGGTTCAAGCCTATGCAGAACAGCAGTGGAGACAATGCATCACTTTGGTATATGCCGCACTTAATGGCTGTTTGTATGAGTTGTCTTGAGTTGACTTCCAGTATTGTCTTCCAAAGTCCCATTGAGTTGTTGAGGAAGGTCTTTAGTGTCCTGTTGACTTTGTATAGTCCAGGCATTCACAGATCTATGTGTGTGTCATTGAATTGTAGGGTTTCTGTAGTCAATCCAGATTGTGCTCAGATTGGTCTGTCTAGACCTTGAGTCTTGGGCAACTGGTCTGTCTGTGAGCTGGTATTTTGAGCCTCTGGTTTTTTCCCAATGCCCTTTTGAGCTGTGCTTATGTATTGGCCCAATAGCTTAGTGGCTATAAGGCCTGATAGAACTTTTGAGCTGTGCTTATGTATTGGCCCATGTAGCTTAGTGGCTATAAGGCCTGATAGAACTTTCCATGTTGTGCAGTTCTTGGTTTTTTCGTTGCAGTTTCACTTCTTGTCCATGAAGTTTCTTCAGTTCTGACTGAACTTATAAATTACTATTTATTACCCAGATGAAGCTTCTTAAATGAGAAGTGAAATGTTTTCAAGGAAAAAAACCAAGGAAGTCCAGTCAGTTGCCTTTTGAAAAGTACCTTTGGATGTCTTTCCTTGGGTTAGTCAGGATAGGTGGGAGCCTGCTGCTAGCAGCTTGTTCATCTGTGCTGCTAGGCATGCACTGCTGTTAGTTTCTTAAGCCAGTAGGTGTCAACCACCTCATTTTCCAGGAGAGGAGGAAGCATGCACAGGTGGTCCTCAACTTACAGTTGAGCCCAGAATTTATGTTGCTAAGTGAGAAATTTGTTAAGGAAGTTTTGTCCCATTTTACAACTTTTCTTGCCACATTTGTTAAGTGAATCACTGCAGTTGTTAAATTAGTAACACGGTTATTAAGTGAATTTGGCTTCCACATTGACTCTGCTTGTCAGAAGGTTGCAAAAAATGTTCACATGACCCCGGGATACTGCAACCATCATAAATATGAGTTGTCAAGCATCCAAATGTAAATCACGTGACCGGGTGGTCACAGCCAACTGGGCATGGCCCAAGGGGCGTGTGGGCTGGGCAGTGTTTCGGAGGGAATCCAGGGGTCTCTGTTGGATGGGATGGTGGGTGGGAGGCTTGTCCCACAGGAGATGAGGTGAGGTGATGTGGGGGGGGGGGGTTGCTGCTGCCGCTAGGCGACACAAAGGTGGAGGGGCTGGTGCCGGAAACCATCAGCCATCGCTCGCTCATCGCTCTTTGTGCAGGGGGGCAGATGTGTTCCAGCCCCTCAGCTGGCTCACTCTGCAGCTGTGGAGCCTGCGCCACTAGGCTTGCCGTCCCAGCAGCACGCACGACACTGGCATCAGCACCAGGTGGAGGCGGGGGGGGGGGAGACACGTGATGCAGACCACTGGTCGCGCTTACTCCGTCCCACTGTCTGTTTTGGCTTGCGGCTGGAGAGCAGGTCACTGCTGGTCATCTTCAGCCCCTCACGAGTCTTGCCCTTAGCTTGCATGTGGAGCATGTTCCCTTTGTGCACCCGATGCATCTTGGCTCTGCTGCGGGTTGCCGCTGCCGCAGCTCGGCACACCCACCTAGCCCAAAGGAGGTGAAGCAGCCAGGTAGAAAGGCCGCGAGTGGGGAAAGCCAGATCCCCATCGGCGCCATGGCTGCCCAGGCCCAGCGAGGATCGCATGCTTCCCCCAATCTCTGCTGGGCCTGGGAGGCCATGGTGCTGATGGGGATCTGGCTTTCCCCACTCGTGTTGGCTGCCTTTTGCCTGCTGGGCCTGGGCGTGCTCTATCACCTCAACTCAGCCTTCCTAGCTGGCTGCTTCACCTTTCAGACAGGTCTGCCAAGCAGCAGCGGCAGGTTGCTGAGCAACGGCAGCCCGCGGTAACGCTGAGATGCATGGGGTGAGTGAGGGGAACACACTCCATACGCAGGCCAAGGGCAAGACCAAGGAGAAGATGACCAATGGCGACCTGCTCTTCAGCTGAAAGCCAAAACAGACAGTGGAATGGAGTAAGTAACAGCCCACAGTGATGCTGACGTGCCTCAGGTGCACGAGGGGAACATGCTCCATGTGCGAACCAAGGGCAAGACCCACGAGGGGGCCAAGGAGGTGACCAGCAGTGACCTGCTCTCCAACTGCAAGCCAAAACAGACGGGACAGAGTAGGCAGCTGCCGCCCTACACCCTGCCTCACCTTGTCTTGGCCTGCATTGGCAGCAGTAGCCGGAGGTAGAGGTGCAGGGGAAAGGCACACGGTCTGGCCTGCTGAATGCGCCGGGCAGCCACCTGCCCTACCCCAGCCACAAGGGATGGAGTAGGTGTGTCTGGTGGTCCGCATCACGTGCCTTTCCCCTGACTCTGCCTGCTGCCAGTGCTGCTGCCACCATGCTGCTTCTTGGAGGACCAGTTGTGGAGCTCTTCTGCCAGACACGTTCCCTCCACGCACTCATACCTGAAAGGCTGGTAAGAGCAGCCATCCTGGAAACTGTAAGGGACTGGCCCGTGTCGCTTCAGCCCGGTTGATCCCATCCCAACAGGTGCACGCGCACACAGTCCTGGTCCACACCATGCCAGCAGACACACAGGAGCACAGGAGGTGGCAGGCGCACGCGTGTACAGGCCAGGCCCACTCCATCCTGGCGTGCAGCCGCCTCCTGCATGCATGCATGCCTGCCGGGATGGGATGGGATGGGCCAAAGCAATGCAGGCCAGCCCCTTACTGTTTCCAGGATGGCTGTGTGAGCTGGATCTGATCACATCGTGGGCCGAATGTGGCCCATGGGTCTTGAGTTTGATTCCTCCGTTCTAGCATATTATCTGATGGTACTTCTTACCAAGCCTTAGTAATTGGTCTCTAGCTAGTTTATCCATGATCTTATGGCTCATCAGCTGGTGTGCTCTGTAATGGAGAGGGTGGCAGTGATGTTCCAGTTTCAGGGATTGGCTGCACATCCAGTTGTTCTTCCAAATCTTCTTAAGTATGGCGTGTAATGTGTAGTTGGTCTATCCCAAGATGTGAGAGCAACTTCCTCTTCTCTACATTGAAGCGTTGGTAACTAGCTGTGCCCCAGTTAGTGTGAATTCAGGTGTTCTGTCCATCCATAATTCCCTCATACATTTCATATATCCCTTCTCATTAAGTCCATCAATTCCAGGTTCTCTTCTCTCATCCATCAGTATTTTGTATATATAATAGAAGTAACAGTAGTTTTCAGTAAATTAACAAAGTAAAAACTATTTTGGATTTATTTTATGTCATGTATTTCAGATGAATTAAAATAGAAAAAATAGGAATGTCATAAGACCTGGCATCTTCAAATAACAGAAAACTCATATTGTCCTCATTAAGAGGGTAGGATCATTACTCAGATAAATGGAAGAAGATTTGCATGTAGAAGATCTCTGCTTCATTTCTTGGCATCTCAGTAAAGGATTTTAGGCAGTAGAAGGGAAAAGACTGTTCATTAAATCTTATAGAGAAACTGCTTCTCATATTAGATAATGATGATATAATGGTTCATAATTTAGGGGGTAATTAGCAAACAAAACGTTCTGCCAATTTTTCAAGTTTTGGGGTTATATACTCTTCCAGGATTTGAAATGGACACCTATCATTACAACCATCATTAAAAAGGCATAAAGAACAAAGAATATTCTTTCTGCATCAACTCAGAAAGTTCAGGCTGCTCCAGGACAATTCTACAGAAGAATTATTGAGTCTGTCATTTGAACTTCTGTAACTGTCTGGTTTGGTACAGCAGCCAAACAGGACAGGTACAGACTCCAACAGATAAGATTGCAGAAAGAACAACTTCAACCAGCCTGCCTTCCATTGAGAACCTATATATTGCATGGGTCAGAAGGAGGGCTGAGAAAATATCTACAGACCCCTCACATCCTGAACATAAAGTGTTTCAATTCCTTCCCTTGGATGCCACTACAGGGCATTGCATGCCAAAACAACAAGATATCGAGATAGTTTCCCCCCCTTGTTCCATCACTCTGCTGAACACCTAATTCCCACTGTACTGCCTTATGTCTTAAGTATATTTACCCATGTAGTATAGCTGTATTACCAAGGACCTGGGATAGGCAAATCTGGATGTTTGACGGTGTTACAAATATCGTTGCAGGATGAAAGCTGTTGCAAGTACAGTCGCCTTCTGCATTTGACTGATGGCAAATTTGTCAGTGCCTATGGTGTTCAAGTGGTGGTCCAGTTGTTTTGGGATTGTACCCAAAGGCACCTATTACTATTGGTACTAGACTTGCTTTCCTTTACCATAGTCATTCTATTTCTATTTGTAGGTCTTTATATTTTGTTATCTTTTCCAGTTTTTTCTCTTCTCTTCTGCCATCTCCAGGTACTGCCGCATCCACTATCCAGACTTTTTTGTCATCGTCATTGTCATCATCATCATTATCATTATTATCATCATCACTTCTCTACTAGCTCCTTTTATTGGTATCATTATTATGATTATTATTACTCTGTTATTTGGCATGTACACTGAGAGTTTATTCACTGGAAACAAATTCCTTGTACTTGGCCCAATAAAGCTATTCTATTCTATTCTATTCTATTCTATTCTATTCTATTCTATTCTATTCTATTCTATTCTATTCTATTCTATTCTATTCATTCCACTCCACTCCACTCATTGGATAATTTAATTTGATTCATTTGAAAAATCCGACATATCAATTGTTAGATTCTATAGTTTACAATATATTATCAATATATTTTGACAAACTATCTAGATATAATCTTGTCATATGATGCACTTCATTTAAATCTTAATAGTATAATTTAACATATCATTTTTTTCATTAATCTTTTTCCAACTTTTTTACCAATTTTACAATGGTCATTGCAATACTCCCTAAGGTAGGGTGTATGTACAAGAATTGACAGTGGTTTGTTTGATAAGTCTTAATATTTTTCTCTAATATTTTGTCATTTTTATTAATGTAGAATCACTAATTTCATGGCCTCCATGTTCTCTTCCTCTCCCTCAGATCGGCAGGGCTAATTTAGATCTTCATTTTTTTGCATGGCAGCTTTCCGTGTTGTAAGACTTAATTTGTATTGCTGTGGAATTTCATAATTTTAATACATTATTTAGAGGTTGTCATGTTTTCTGACTTGCTTGAAAAGTTTAGATCTTTACTATGGCAATGAAGAAACCTTAAACCTATAAATTTGTAAAATTAGATAGGTCTAATTGATAAGCGTGAAAAGACACGGGCACTGCTAAGAAGGAAGTGTTTATATTCTCTCTCCTTTCTTCACCAAGGCTTTAATTAAAACTATATTAAACTGGATTATAATTCTGATTAATCTCTGTGTAATACTCTGATTGGCTAACTATATCCGGGGCATGGCATTCTTGCATTCTGGTCTGTCTACTGCAGACAAGAGAATTTGTATTTAAGGAGGAAGTAAACCTTCAGCTTACTAATCATATAGTTGGCCAAGAGTCAGATGCAACTGAATGGATGACATCATCATCATATAAGGTTGATGTCAGTTTCATCTCTTCCAGACAATTTAAAACTCACCAAAATATGTTTGATATTGATATGTTTTGCTGAATAATCACCAAAAAAACTTCCATATCAGGAATAGTCTATCCTATAATAGTCTATTATCTTGTATTTTGAAGGATAATAAATGAGAAGAAAAGACAAAAGTATTTACTATTTTATCTTATATAGAGCAATATTGTAATAATATAAAAGGATATAAAATAGAGCATATTAAATTGCCGATGAAAACATTAAAATTGAAAAAAGCATACATTATCAAAGCCTAGAACATTATTCATTGATATATTAGAAGTTTGTGAGAGCACACAGAATTCTTTTTCACTTACATAAAGGAAAATTAAAGCAGGAATAAACTTTTGCTGTCTAGAGCCCTACAAACCGAAAAAAAAGATGCTCTTAGAATTATTTTCTGTAGTTTTGGTCTTGTGACTTGGCACTAAAACTATTTAAAACATTTGTATTAAAAAATCAACCAATTCATCTTAAAAATCAAACTGTAAAACAGCATAAATGCTAAAACCAGAACAATACAAAAGTAGGAAAAACAGAAAAACCTGGCACCGCAACACTTTCTCCTCCCATTATGACCTCACCCATTCTCAATGCCTGGTGGAAGAACCAGGTCTTGAGTACTCTCTGGAAGTTTAAAAGAGTTAGATCTCCAGGGGAAGGACTGGGGACTGCAAAGGAGAAGGCAGCTTCCAGGACCCTCAAGGGACAATGTTTAAGAAAAGGAACCTGAAGGACTACAGGTAGTCCTCGACTTACGACTACAATTGAACCCAAAATTTCTGTTGCTAATGAGATATTTGTTAAATGAATTTTGCCCCAATTTACGACCTTTCTTGCTATAGTTGTTAAGTGAATTACTGTAGTTGTTAAGTTAATAACACGGTTGTTAAATGAATCTGGTTTTCCCCATTGACTTTGATTGTCAGACAGTCACAAAAGGTATTCACATGACCACAGGACACTGCAACCGTCATAAATATGAGTCAATTGCCAAGTATCTGAATTTTGATTATGTGATAATGGGGATGCTGCAAGGGTCATGTATGATAAATGGTCATAAATCACTTTTTTCAGTGCCGTTGTAACTTTGAATTGTCACTAAGTGAACAGTTGTAAGTTGAGGACTATCTTACTTTGGTCCCATACGATGTAGGATTTTAAAGATGATAACCAACATCTTGGAGGAAACTGAGTACCAGTGCAATTGGGACAGCAGAGGTATATAAGGCCCAAATTTAGGATTGCCCAATGGTGCAAGTACTGCTTCATTAAACTTTTAAATTGCATATGGTTGCAGACTTATTTGTACTATTGTTCCCATCTCACAAACATGAAGATTAAGCTCTATCTTAATTTCCATATTTCTCTGCAATTAGAAGTTCTGTAATATGACAATTTTCTTGCTGTTTCTTATACTTTATTAGAATATTAGTATTTAATTTTATTTTATTGAGCTATCAGTTCAATCACAGATAATTTAAAATTCATTTTGGTGGATGTTTCAAATGTTGGGTCTTTTAAATCTGAAAACATCTACCGTATTTGTAACATGTACCTATCTAGTTACATTGCAGTTTCTGCTCCAAAGTGTATCTTGCAAGTTATAATATTTTTCAGATTTCCAGTGTTTTCAGATTTAGACAATGAGGTGTGGACTAGTGTCAAGATGTAGGCTCTACGTCTGTATCTGCTGGGAGTAAGAAGAGGCAAATCTTCATGCCAGTTTGGCAATGAACCTTGACTCTTCAGATATTTAATTTAACTTGCTTACAGAGTTGACATGGGTGGATAAGTTGCTTTGTTGCAGACAGGATAGAATATATACAGACAGACAGACAGACACAGACAGACAGACACACAAACACACACACACTTATAAAGAAAACCAGCCTCGTGCAGAATATGTATCAAGCCATATATGTTTGGATTTAGAATGGCCAATCAACATTGCTTTTGAACATAAAATGCTTTGTTTTGTAATGTGACCAGTTACCCATAAAAAAAAGAAAATATTTTAGGATTAGAGATGTAAATAAGAGCTTTCTGAGGGACTTGGAGACAGGAAAGTGATTTATTATCTTCTAGCAATATCTTATTTTTCTTAAGTTTCTGTAATTTGTCTACATGTGTATAGTGTGTATTCCCTAGAACTTTGTGTATGCCCCTGTGTATACTTTAATGTATTGGAGTGGGTGCTAGGTTTTATTTTGCCACTAGTTGACTGATTCTCTGAACGTGTTTAGTTTATTTCAAATAGGGATTTTACTTTATAAAGAGGAAAATGTATGATTTGGTAATTTGGACCACAGCACTCTTTTGATTCATATGCATATGCACACACACACACACACACACACTCATATTCCATGTCCCAGTTTGCTAGACATTTCCCAGTCATTTTTGCACCCATATGCGGTAGCAAAACTTCATATTTTTTCATCTGCCTCAAAATTATAGTTCATGGTGTGTTATAGTAAGAGCATTGGAAAGATTGGAGAGAGATAAATCTAAATATCTGTTCCGCAGTAAAACTGGCTGAATACAAGTAGTCCTTGACTACCTGTTAGCAACTGCTTGGATAGAGACCATTTACAGTTAAACTGCTAAGGGCAAGTTAGCAAGCTCAGCTCAGTTGTCTTAGGTGATTAGAACTTCAGCCAACTGCACTATTTCCTGAAACTGACAAAACCCTAATTAGTTTCAGGCTAAAGGCTTTTGTTTGATTCTTAAGAAGCTTCCTAGACAAAAAGCCAGCTCTAGCAAAGTCCTTTCAATGTGTATTCTGCTGTTAAGACTTACCTGGCTGTGTGGGGTCATATCCCTCTGATTCTATAAAGCAAAGCTGAAAGAAACTTGTAAACAACAGTCACAAACATGTTATTTTCACTTGGTTATTGTAACCAATTTGTTTAATGACTGAATCACCGGATCAGTTGTGGTTACTAAACGTACAGGACTACCTGTACAATAAATAGATTTGGGACACTTTAAAGGTTATCAAATATGTTATTGCATTTCAGTCTATTTCATCAAGCACATGGATCATATAATACTGCTGAAAGAATGGTATTGGATTGCCCATCAAATGGCTTATTTGACTGTGTTATCGCTGGGGGTGGGGTGGAAGATTATTGTTTTTTTATTTTTATTGTTTTTTTATTTTATTTTTCTATACTATGTTTTTATTGTTTGTGAGATGCCTAGAGTTGCTGTGAACGAGTAGGTGACTATATATATTTTCTAAATATAAATAAATTATTCATGCATATAATTGTTAGAGAAAGGTAGAGAATAAACAGAGTATTATAAGGGAAAGGTAAAAAGACAGCTTTACCTTCAATAATGGCCAAAACATAAAAACTTATTAAAAAATTAATAATGGTCAAAACATTATCTGAACAAGAGGTAGGCATAGCAGACACTGTTGTTAACCTCTTTCTCATGGGATTATACAGGTAATCCTTATTTAGCAAGTGTCTTGACCATTCACAATTACAATGATTATGAAAAATTAAGTTTGCAATATTTGCATTTATGAACTTTGCAGGCCTGTAAAACAAAGCAAAGCTGAAGAAAGATCATAAGCACAGATGCAATATCACTTAGTGACCACTTAACAGCTGAGTTGCCAGTCTCATTTGTGGTAGCTAAATGAAGACTACCTGTAAAGGTAAAATATAGGGGTATGGATACCATCCTAAGCTCCTTAGAGTGGACTAAAATATAATATTTAATAAAGGTTTCAAGTGTTTTCCCACTTTGCTGCTTTAGGTATTTCTTAATATTTAAACTAAATCTTGCTTGTGTTTCTGACTCATGTTCAATTTTTTATCTTAAAATCCTCAGAATTATTGTTGTTGCAGTCCTATGGTATTATTAATTCGGCTTTTATCTGAAGATTGTGCTTCATTGCAGTGTTTAGATTTCAGATTGTGAGAGAATATTTGTACTCATAAAATGATATTTTACAGCCAGCATTCTCATGTTTCCAATACAAGATTTGAGTTAAGAATTAGTCTTAGATCACAAAGCTACTCATGAAGGATCGTATGCCTTGTCCACTGTGACACCAGTCATTTGGAACAGTTTCTACCCATCCCCCCAAAATATATCTGACCTTGACTCTGTTGGTATTCACAAAGACTGAAATTCTTTATCTTGCTTTGAGGTGGGGACAGGGAGGGGACTGTATGTCATCCAGAGGTTGCAATGTTTGAGTTGGACAGCCATGTAAATTCTTTAAACAAGCAAATGTTAAGGAACTGCATTTAGAAAGGAAAGGCAGGTTTATATGTTTGGGCAGCCCCACAGTCAAGTCAGGCTTCCAAAAATTGCAGAGCTTGCATATCATTTCCATTAGATCTGACGGCTACTTTTTTAATGGATGTGGCTATAGCTGCCTTACATGTATAATCTGCTTCCTTTTAACTGCTTATTCAGAATAATGATTTCCTCTGTAAGTATATCTTGAACACTGGTGCATTCCATGTAGACATTCTTCTATCAATTTGTATAAAATAGTGTGGGAGGGTTTGTACAGATAGTCCTTAACTTGCAACAATTCATTTAGTGACTATTTGAAGTTACGACTGACTAAAAAAAATGACTTGTGTGTGTTTTCTCACTTACAACCATTGCAGCATTCCCATGGTCATGTGATCAAAATTCAGACACTTGGCAATTGACTCATATTTATGACAATTGCTGTGTTCCTCTGGGGTCACTCTGCCAAGCAAAGTCAATGGGGAAACCAGATTCACTTAACAACCATGTTACTAACTTAACACTTAATAACTGTGGCAAGAAAGATTGTAAAATGGGGCAAAATCACTTAACTGTCTCAGTTAGCAAAAAAATTGCTCAGTTGTGGTCATAAGTTGAGGATTACCTGTATTTTGATTCTTTGTTGTTAATAACAGAAAATTAAATTATAAATCTTAAATATATTTTCATATACCGGTCCTTTCATATGTTATAGGAAAAACAGTATATTAAAACTTTAAAAAAACTGTTTAGTTTTATTCTATTTCTATATTGATTCTGTTACATTATTAGTATATAGTTAAGCTGATTAAGTAGCTGTTTCCTGTTCAGGATTTTAAAACCTTATTTGCTTTATTAACTATTGTTTGAATCAGTGGATTAAAAGAAAAGAAATACAATATGAAGGAACTATGATAAAGAGCTGTTGTTCGTTGCCTGAACAGGTTTTGGTTATAATTTTTATTTAATAGTCAGTTGTAAAGTGGCTGCTACATAAGGCACAGTCTAACTAATTACAGGTAGTCCTAGGTCAGGGGTGTCAAACTCAAGGCCCGCTTGCCAGATCCAGCCTGCGGGGTGCTTAAATCTGGCCCGCAGGGCACGCCTGGAAATAGCAAAGGACCATCCCGTGGTGCCTCTGGCAGCCAAAACAGGGTGCAGAGAGGCACATGTGCCCTCCTGTTTTGGCCAGCAAATTGCTGCAGGAGACCTTCCAGGACAAAAACGGGCCACACGGGGACCACGCACAGGCTCCCCTCACCCCGTTTTGGCCGCCAGGGTGCTGCAAGAGGCATCCGTCCTGTCTCCCCCCTCTCCCCTGGCCGGCCCGCAGAACTGCAGTGCTGATCTGGTTCTTGAAGAAATCCAGTTTGACACTCCTGTCCTAGGTTAACTATCTTTTATTCAGCAATCATTTGACGTTACAATGGTATTGAACAAGACTTAAGACAAATCATCAAAGTTGCAGTTGTTGCAGCGTTCCTGAGTCATATGTTCGTGATTTGAGCTGTTGACAATGGCTCACAAAATTATGATGGTTGCAGTGTCCTGCAGCCATGTGATCACAATTTGCAAGTTCACTGTTGGCTTCCAACAAGCATAGTCAGTGGGGAATCTAGCAAGAAATTGCAAACTGCAATCATGTGATGTTGTGCTTAATGCTGTATGGAATTCACTTAACAACTACAACTTCTGGAACTGCCATTGTAGTCATATGATATTGTGCGTTACAACCATGTCACTTAGCAACAGACCAGTGTTACCAATTACCATTGTTAGCAGAGGACAACCTATGTAGAATATTATCCAGGTTTTAATTTTAAATAGTTTTAAGTTTCTTATTGTCCTTCAATTAAAACATAATATAAAGTAAGTATAATCACCAGGACTAGCATAGAGGACCTGATCTCTCCTGCTTGCTATGTATATTAAAATGGGCTCATTCGTTACTGGGAAAGGAAGATTCTTATATGCTTGCTAAACCTCATCCAGGCTTTCTTCTTGCATGGTATCTGTGAGTGTTCTGTGCATGTGTGTGTTTCTATGCACAGATGCCTGTGCACAGCTATCTATGTGTCAGCAGTATCTGCAACAAGCCAAGATTGTGTCAGAATAAGAATACTCACGATGACATCATGATGCAAACTCCATCCAAAATCTGACAAAAGTACGTAAGTTGTGACTTTTGCACCAATACATCATGATGCTTATTTTGTCCCTCCCCCTTCCATGGACGTCTATGCTATGGGATAAAAATAAATACGTAGGTAAACCTTCTAAGAATGGATGCTGCTTTGCATTTTTTTATTCTGGGTAGTGAAACTTACCAATATAAGCAAATTCTTGAATTCCATGCATATTATGTTTAAACTGTGGACAATGTATAAAATACTGCATAATTCTACATCAAGTAGAAGGTTCTATAGCTGGACAATATACTGGAAGAATCAAACTTTATTACATGAAAAAGCTTTTCATAAATAATGTATTATTTTTAAAAGTCCATGATCCTGCTGGATTGGAGCAGCAATATAAGTAAACAAATAAATGTAACAAATAGCTAATACTTGGATACCATGGTGTTCAAATAAAAAAGAGAGGAGATCAAATATCTTAGCTATTTTTAATTTTATAATTTAACCAAAAATATGAAGTGGGATTAAGATATCAATATCATACACTGAGATACTAGGATGAACGTTAGTAGCCAAAAGTATGAGCTCCTATGCCTGATTTCATAAGGTTTGATAATGCTTTCATTTTTAAATTTAATAATACTTTAATATTTTCTTTTACTTTGCACAGCTTCTGGAAAAACACAAGAATACAGAAAGCATGGTGGAGTTGCTGGAATTATATCAAATGGAAGATGATGCATATGGTGGTCTTGCTGAAGCCACCACAGAACTCTATCAATATTTACTGCAACCATTCCGAGATATGAGGGAACTTGCAATGCTCAGAAGACAGCAAATAAAGGTACAAAATCAGCAATATACACTAAAAAATATTATTGGACATCATAGTAAGTGAACCTTTTCATCCCATGTGATATTTTGGACATCTTTGAATATTTGTCACACTTTCTGAAGCTATAAAGGTTTGTGTCTTAGGTTAATTCAAAATTAGAAGTACAAGAATGACTTTTCTTCATGCTCTTTAAGCTTTATAGTCCCTTCTGATTTCTTTTCTTGGTTAAAGTATTTGTGGAGAAAGCAAATAAAAGCCTTGGCTATAAGAAAAGATGTTTGATCATGGGCATTGAACACAAATGGATTTGGTCTAACTTTCTAAAGTATTGAACTATTGTGATAGTAAGGAATAACTTACTCAGTCACTGAAATTTTGTGTGGATCAGATACACTCTGGGTTTTGAGCCTTTAGCAGTTAACTGCTTAACAAGTTGCAAAATATTTTTACAGAATCAATAGAATAAGAAAACTGCTGTTTTTCTTTTGAACAAATTTGAAATTCTAGGCTTATGTCAGAATTACCAGTTAGATGCTCAGTTTTAAGTTGCAACAGAACAATGGAAAAAAATGCCAAATGACATTTGTTATGACCTACACTGCTAACTTTACAACTCATTTGTACAACTGTGCTGTCTTCTGAGCCACCCAGTTATTTCTGTGTCCGTAACTAAACATTTTTGTAGCAAACCTCCATTAGACCGAATCATTTGAGGGATAAGAAGAAAGATCTATTGAAATATACTTTTTATATAAATATGAATAGCATGTTATCTATAAGAACATTCTTTTCATATTTAGATATGCATTGGTATGGTTGATTTTGTGCTAAGAAAAAAATGAAGCACCTATTCTTTATATATTTTGGTCTCTCCTTAGGGATGCATACTGCATTCTTAGTCTTTGAAGAAAAATTGCACTGATAGCATAATGATAAATAGATAAGTAAAACTCTCTTTGCTTAACTATTTATCATTGTGCTACCAGTTCCACTTTTTTTCCAAATTATCCTTCCAATAAATTGTAACATTTTACAGGAATTTTGATTGTTTAGCACCTGCAAGCTTGAACATGAGTAATTCACTCTTCTAAACTTTAATTTGAAGTGCAGCTATTGGCTGTCTTATTCTATTAACATGTTACCAGATCTGTTCCAATGATAGAAAAGAGATACTAAGGAAAAAAATGAATGACCATGAGATGAAATATAAATCCCATGCCCCAATGCTTAGCTATGGTGGATAATCTGCAAACAACTTGCCAAAAGGTAAGGGGCAAGAATTGTTTATTCTTGTCAAGTATAAGGACTCAGACAACATTAGGCTGCCTGGAAAACTTGAAGTAAATAATTGGACAAAGACTATTTTCTAATTTAATGTAATATGTAAAGTTTTCTTCAGTTTCCTTTCCAATGTAGGTTAGGACATAGGGAGAGGAAAGGATGTCACCACACCCTTTTCAGGCTTTTAAAAAATGCTGTACAATACAGTGTTTTAAATATTTTTCTACAAAGAGAATTCCTTCCCCTGTTTGTTCTCTTCTTGTTTTCATACCCCAGCATTGTTGTCTTGCTGGAACGTAGCAGTCCTTTGCCTGCCCCTATCCAGAGTACCTACTCTTTCTTAATACCTAACAAGTTCCCTGGAGCTTGCTCCATTTGCACGACTTTTGAAGAATAGGAAGATGTGCTTTGAAAATTTAGTAACTAGAGGGATGAAGGTAGAGATACTTTTTTCAGATTTCTCTTTACTTTGTTTCCTTTACCTTTACATCTCAATTTTTTTTATTCTCTAGATTGTAGTGTCTTGTTTCTATCATTTCCCTTTTCAATAATAGGAAAAAGGACATGAAAAAATGCCCATTTAAAGTTTGATAAGCAAATGAGCAAAATTATAAAGGAGCACTAAATGATTTTTTAAACAGATTTTATCCAATTTTCATTAGTTAATTTTCCCAAATATTTTTTTATTGTTCAAAAAAGTCCATGATAATATTTTAAAGAATTATCCTCATATAATCTTTGCAAGATTATATGTGTACTCTATGTCCCTTGCTGTTTATTCATGATGGCTATAGTGAGTTGATTTATTTTCAGATTTCCATAGAGAATGATTACCTAGGACCTAGAAGAATTGAAAGTCTTCAAAAAGAAGATGCAGACTGGCAACGGAAGGCTCATATGGCTGTATTATCCATACAGGACCTTACAGTAAAATACTTCGAAATAACAGCAAAAGCACAAAAAGGTAATGGACAAGCTATTTTACATTTGCTGCTAAAGCTGTTTGTCTGTCTAAAATTTCTTTGTGTTCAACAATTGTGCAACCTTGAAGTTTCTCAAATTATCATTATTGTTCTATGTAAATCCCCCTACTCCAATCACCAATTGGTATGTTTTTCCCTGATTGAAGATTTCCCTTACTCAGTCTGTGATATTTGTGGGAAACGTTTTCTGTAATATTATTAGCACCATTCTGTGGAGTGGGATATATTCCACTTTGAACACAAGGAATTGACGTTTGGGAAATAAGTTTATATTGAGTTTAATTTTTGAAATTAGTGTCTCTTATAATTTCCTTTTTCCCTTCAGATTTCTTCCTTTACAAATTCAATACTGATATAAGTTAAGAAGCTATTGATTGTTAATTAAAAACTATGGATACTTTCCTTTCTGTTTATAACTTTTTATTATACCAAAACTATAATTAAAAAAACAATTATTTTCTACAATTTCCTTTTAATTTTCTACTAATTGGTTTGGTGTGTTTTCTCCAGTTGCTTTAAATAATACCAATAATTTGGCCATTAAATAACTTCAATCTATAGACTACATTAAATAAGAATAGAAGTACCACATTTAAAAAAAAAACCAAAAACCATTTTTTTAATTAAAATAACTATTACTTTGAAGATTGTAACATTTTATTTGCTTAAAGAGGAAGCTGATTTACTTTAATAGGATTTATAATGAAACCATTTCTAAGTATGATAAGCCTGCTATTAAACTTTATTTACAGCTGTATATGATCGTATGCGAGCAGACCAGAAGAAGTTTGGTAAGGCAGCTTGGGCAGCAGCAGTGGAACGAATGGAAAAACTTCAGTATGCAGTGTCTAAAGATACTTTGCAATTGATGAGAGCAAAAGAAATCTGTTTAGAACAGAAGAAACATGCATTAAAAGAAGAGGTAATAACTGATGAGTATTCAACCTAAAATTATTTTGTAGTGCTAAATTTCAGGATAATGGACAGGGATTTCAAGTAAAATCATTGGCTAGTGATTACAATTTGCTTTGAAAAGAGACTAGAAATTAATTAAGAGCTATTATGTAGCTATTGGAGAGGCTGGATAAAATAATTTCAATAAATAAATTCAATGTCATGTAATAAGTAGTAGTTCACTCTTTTTTCTGTTTTATCTAGTACATATTTTTCTTTCTTGGAAATTATTTAATAATCTTTAAAACAATAACTGAATCATTGTGATTGAAAGAATATAAATTACATGCATAAATACATTAATAATCCTTCCAAGTGCAGCTGTACTTGGTGATAAGGATTGTCTAGTCTGAACAGATAAAACCACTGGCCATATGAGAACCTGCCTATAAGCCATGGGTATGCACACTGGGCACAGGGCAGATAATGTTTTTGGTGATGGTAATAATGTTTAGCCTTTCTACTTATATGAGCGCTCAAGGCAACATCACATTTAAAACAAGAAATACACGTTTTCAAATATAATTTTATGTGTTTTTATCTTGTTTCAAACATTAGGAGAATGAAGGACATATGTCCATCTCTAGTGAGACATTCCATAGCTTGGTGCTACATAAGAAAAGACTTTCTTCTCTACTAGATTAGTGAGCTTCTACCAGTTGCTAGTATTTCATGAGAACTAGCCATCATGTTAGAAGTATAATTTTAGCCAAGGAGAATAAAAGGATTGCATCTTCTCAGGGACAGATTTTCAGTCTTTCTATTTTTTTTAAAAGTGAAGAGAACTAACTGTTGCAAGAGAAGATTACTAGATTGAATTTCTTATTTGATTCACAACAGTATCATTCAGATATTTTTCGCTGGCAACATTTCAATAGACCAATGTGGTTGCTTTCTTTAAACAAGGCTTGCTTATTTTTGAAAGTACTTGGGCAATAATATATAAAAGGTAGGCATTTATCTGTGATAATAAAATGAAAACTTTCTGGGAGGAAGATGAGATCCTACCTTGCAGTTCTGCTGCCAGCCATTGTCATTATGATGACAACCAGAAATTCTATATCATTGAGCACCCTTTAGACTAGTAGTCCACAACCTTTGCAACTTGCGGCCTGGCTTGGGGGGGGAAGGGAACCAAGCTGCACGAGCGGTGGGCCAGGGTACACGTGTATGCACACACAGCTCAACTAATTGATCTACACGTGTGCATGCATGTGCGTGCCAGCCTACCACTCGCACAGTCCGGTAGTGCACCACAGCCCGGGGGTTGGGGACCCCTGCTTTAGAGAATTACAAATATATCAGACATAGTTGGATGCCTTCAATGTTAGGCTTGGACTTAAGTTTAAACTTTCAATTTAATGTTTGGAATCGGGTGTGTTCAGGGGCCTCAAAGAGTTGTTTCCTAGTAGATTCTGAATAGATGACATTTTAAAACTGGGTCACTGTTGCTTTTACTAACTAACTGCAATGTTGGTTCAATTTACTATTTTACTTTTAAAGTCAAGTTTTTTGTGGCATCATGTTTGCTGAATTAGCATTGTAACAACAAATGTGAGGACAAATGTAACTACTTTGAATATATGGCAAAGAAAATTACTTTAGAAAAAAAGATTATACCAAAGCAATACTTTACTTCAGTCTATTAAAATTCACTCTGCTGTATTGATCCAATATATGTATTGTGCATAAATATGTGTAGAAGAGTGGATCTCTTTCTCCCCAATAAACTTTTATTGGGTCATTCAACTATTTCCAAGCACAGTAAGATATTTTATTATGTTAAATTTTTAAAATTTATCTAAAGATTTTTTTTCTACACAAATAAAAAATTGACCCTTGATAATACATATAAAACTGAGCTATTATCATGAATAATACGGTTATGAATAATATGGTTTTAAATAATAATATTTACTTTCTTTCGATTTCTAATTCCTTAATGTGTCCTGCTTAGTGATGGAATATTTTGCAGTTAGTTTGTGGTAAGATTAAGATTTATAACCTTTTTGATGTAATTATTAATTTTTTTAAAAAAATTCAGATGCAGAGCTTGCAAGGGGGCACAGAAGCTATAGCTCATTTGGACAAACTTGAAGCTGATTATTATGACCTGCAACTTCAGTTGTATGAAGTGCAGTTTGAAATTCTGAAGTGTGAAGAACTATTACTGACAGCACAACTTGAAAGCATTAAAAGACTTATTTCAGGTGACTTATATTTGTTTCATATCTATATATTTAGCAGTACCATTGACTGATATATAAGCAGTCTTTGTTTACTGACTGCCTTATTCAGTGACTGTTTCATGTTATGATAGTGCTAAAAAATAATTTCATGAACAATACCAGCATTTATGATCTTCATAAAGTCTCCCAGACACATAATCATCATTACAGGTAGTCCTCAACTTACAACCATTTATTTAGTTAAAGTTAAAATGGCACTGAAAAAAGTGATTTATCGACGTTTTTTACACTTATGATTGTTGCAGCATCCCCATCAAAATTTGGAATTTGGTAACTGGCATATATTTATGAGAGTAGCAGTGGCCCAGGTCATGTGATCACTTTTTGTAACCTTCTGACAAGCAAAATGGGGAAGCCAGATACATTTAACTGTGTTACCAACTTACCAATTGCAGTGATTCACTTAACTGGCACGGAAGAACATAAAATGGGGCAAAACTCATGTAAAATCTGCCTTGCTTAACAGTGGACATTTTGGGTTCAGTTGTAGTCATAAGTCAAGGACTACCTGCAGCCTTGTCCTGTGCTTGACTTGTATTTCTTTTATTTCCTTTACAGATCAAAGATATTGGAGAGAAAGAAATTACAAGAGTGTCTGTAGGCATATAATAGGAAATACACATAGAAAAGAACATGATGGAGCTGGTAGCCTTGAGTTTTGTTGTTAGTTGCGAAGTCATGTCCGACCCATCGCGACCCCATGGACAACGTTCCTCCAGGCCTTCCTGTCCTC
>JANHJO010006503.1:21941-38744 GCA_032468235.1 Pseudoxyrhopus heterurus | reverse complement strand
ACAATCTGGGTTCTCATTTTACCTACCTCAGAAGGATGGAAGGCTGAGTCAATCTACACTAATACACTAATACATACACTAATCTAATACACTAATACATACACTAATCTAATACACTAATACATACACTAATCTAACCAATGGAACTTTGGCTGCCAAACAGAGATGGAACACTTATATGCGATTAAAATTAATTTAAAAAACCAAACTGAGACTCAAATTGTGCTACTTTCATAGCAAACACATATCCTGGTCTACTCTAACATCCTATCCCCAGGAGAAAATCAAGGTCTTCATCTTTTTCCAGAAAACCAGCAGTCAGGGTAATCGAAATTTCTAAGAGGGGGAAGTTCCATAAAGGAAGCACAAAGACAGAGAAGGCATGCTTCCAATGTCTTATGAGGTGACACTACTTCAGCTGAAAGCTGCCTATGCATCCATAATAGTTTCCTAAAGTGACTATGTTTTGCTCATTAGAATGGTTTGCAATTGTCTTTTCGGTATTTTATTTTTCAGAGGTTCTCAACCATCCTGCATTTCTTTGTCGTAAAGATAACTACCCATGGGGCCCTATTTACTGTTTTTCTATAGTTAAGGAATGAGACTGAATACAATTTAGATTTTATTTGAAATTGGCAGTCCTGAAATCTTATATGGTATATCTTATATGGTATATATTTTACTCCCATTTCTCTTTATGTAGAACATTTTAACTATATTTTTAATTAGAAGCCAGCATTCAATCAGATTGGCACATTATTCAGTTGTGTGTCTTTCTGTGACACAAGCCTTTTTCATTAGCACAATTTTTTAAAAGAATGGTGATAGATGTCCCAAAAAACAAAGCTGATTAATTAAGATGGGAAGAAAGGATAAATGTTTTCAATGTAGCCAATTTTAATGTAGCTCAAAGACTAGTTTGCAAACAGTTTTTCAAATTTCTGTGTTTTTATTTTAACAGGTCTGAGGATTCCAATGAATAAGATATTTCTTTCACTTCTGAACATTCATAATCAACAGTTTGGTCATCACTTTAGGAGAATTTTACTCTGAGAAAATATTTGATATGTGCATGAATACATTTTTTAAATTCATAGTAGAAGATTTCAGTTGGACCAAAAGCTGCGTTATTTAAGTGCACATTTTGCATAATTCTGAGGAGAAAGAACCTTTCAAAATATTTTCTGATTCTTCACTTACTTTTTACATACAGTATGTGTGAAACATGTCAGCAGCTTTTGCAGCCAAGCTTCTTCCCAATAATTTACTAGAACAAGTATGAAGTCTGACTCCATTGAAGACATCAGTGTTGAAGAAAAGTACTGCTACATTGACATTAATTTCTTGTTACACCAACAGGAATTCATTTCACATAGGTAGATTTGAAAGGAAAATGCATTTTAAGTACTAATAATTCAAACTACAAATTAGTTTGAAAGTGAAAAATGGTTACATGTTTAATGGAAAATGCTCTAAGAATGAAATTCTTGTATTTAAAAATTTGTTTACAGTCTACTGCATTATAAAATGATACATAGCAGAACCCTTAGACAGCCATGGATACTGTATACACATATTTTTAAATTAGTGTTTGTTTGTTCTCTTACAGTAACATTTTAATTGCAGGGCTGAGTTATAATAAAGTTACACATTTTATTTATAGAAGCAATATTTTATAATGAGAACACTTAAAATTATTTTTATCTATTTGTTTGACTGTTCTTTGATTACTCTAAGGAACTTTTATTTAAGGAGAATGCAAAATTGAAATGAGATTTTACTTCTAAGTTGTAAAATTACAATCATTTTCATCCCCTTTCCATTTTCATTATTCCCATTCATTGTTACAAATATATTTGAATTACGTAATACCCTACTTTTTGTAAATAATTTCTTTTTAATCCTAGGATAATCGTCTAAAGGAGACCAAGCCTTAAATACAGTGAATACTGAAAGAAATGTATTCCTAAACAGCATGACTAATAGCTGCAGGCAGCTCATTTTGTATTGTCAGAATACTAAACAGTATTCCTGTATCAAGGCTAGTCTTCTCCTGTTAAAACTGATCAAAACTCAATTCAGGAGAATTTTGAGTTTGGCCAGCTCCTTCTGTTAAAGTGTACTATATGTTTGGAAAAGGATAAGATCCCTTATCTTAGGAAAAATGTTAAAATTATTTACTATACTAATTTGTTGTCCTGTTCCAAGGATATTTTATGAGGTTGCATATTGGTAGGAATGCGTATAGTAATTTACTTACTTTTTGGAACAAGAGGCTGCCCTTTTTTCTTTTTAACAACGAATAGTTGGAAAAAAACATAATACATTTAAATATGTTATGAATCTTAGCCCAACACAACTGGTTCTTACAATTCCCTTGTCTATGGTATTAATGACAATATTGGATATTTTAAAGTGATGCCTGCTATTCTATACTTGGCAGGTGTATTTCTTCAGATGCTTATTGCCTTATATAATCTAAAATATTGTCTTCTGAAGGAAAGCTTAAAATAGTATGAGTTTGATTAACATAGGAACACTAAACACTTGACGGAAAAATAATATTGGTTATATTAGCATCAGATATTTGTTTCATTGAAAAATTAAACATACTGTAATATGTTATTCATAGTTGTAATCCCAGATAATACAGGGTTCTGTGGCAATAATTCATAATTGCAAAATATAACTGTTAAAAGTTTAGAAAACCCCATAATGTCTGTACTGCGCTGATGGTTAGTTGTGTCCACAATATACTCCATTTGAATATTTTGCCATGGCACAAAACATGAACTTCTACAGTGAAGATGATATGTGGATTATGCTAAACTTTGTATAATCATTTGCAGCAAAAGTTTCAAGCAACATGTCATTGGGCCCTTACCAATCTATTACCAGACCGTCTGTGCAAAGATACAGAAATCTTTGTGTTGTTTTGCATCCACAGATTTTGAATTTATGGGAGAAGTATATGAAGCTCTCAGGCTTTTATAGTTAAGATTTTTGCCTTGAAAACTGCATGAGTTTTTTAAAAATATAATAGTTTAATTATTGCAAGAATATGAAAATGGCGTGAGTCTATAAAAATGGCTTGTTTATAGGAACATATACACTGGCTGCTGTACAATAGTTGATCTCATTTCTAGAGTTTTCCCTTTAGAGTACAAATGTTCATAATCTGTTAGGATGAGAAGACTGGTTCAGTTGTCAGTTAAGAGTACAGTAGCAGTAGTTTATTGATCAACACCATGTGCTGTTATCACAGTCAAGTTTTCTGACTAGAAGTAATTCTTAAGTTTATTGCTTAAAGCCCATTGTATATAAAAGTTGTGGCAGGCTAAGAAGTCATAGTGCTCAAGTCTACACATTTCTCAAAATAAACTTATGAAGTATGTAGAAAAGCATTTAAGAAAAGATCTTAATAAATATTGTTTGAACGATAAATTCCAGTATTTTATTGTTGCATGCTGCCATGCAACTCTATTTCCTACTACTAATGAATGACAAATTTAAGTTAGTTTTTTAATCCATAACTCATATATCAGTAAATTATCTGCATATGTACAAATAAAGCTGACATTAATAAGGGACGGTAAATGCCAAGTAAAAAGTAATATGATTTGGAAAATATATGGAAAATAACAGGCCCAAGTCATTTAAATATTTCCATTTGAAAATTTATTTAAGATAAAGGGGAACAGTAGTACTCACATAATTGCTTTATCTTCTATACAATGGTTAAAAGAATTACGTTCTTATTAATTGCTTGGGGTTTTATGATTATTTACATATTCTGTAATTTAGCATATATAACATTGTTTCTAATTTCAATCTTTTCCTTACAGAACTCTTCAAAACTTTGCAACTGCTATCTTAAAAATTGTAATCATAGAAACAAGTTTAATGGCACTAACTTGCATCTTGCAGGGATATAGGAATAATATGTATTTCACCCTAAGAAGTCTTTGCTCTTGACTTCTTTTAGGCAGTTATTACTTTTCATAGTATTGGTTCATTTCTGTAATGGTGCCCTGTGAGGAATAGGAAACTTTCATAATTGTCAATATTTTATTTTATTTACACTGCCTTTAAAGAGTGAATTGTAACATAAACCATATGGATTTGTGAGCATGATTTATTTTAATTGTTATGCTTTATAATCCTGGTACTGAAGGTAGTCATAACGATCTCAAAAGATTAAGCAGAATGTGTAACATTCCAAAGCCATACTAGGGAAATTTCTTGCAGCAGTTAAAAGCACCTTATTTTTACTGGTAATGACACCAATCAAGCAACAGCAGTTTTCATAGAAACACATATAGGAAGAAATACTTGGATTGAATGTAGGCTTCTTTGTCAATCTGATGATAATTGACCCAAACTAACCCTTTGACATAGTCCTTGGCAGTCAGATTTTCACTGTATTTAGAAGTCAAAAATATTATTTGATTGACCAAGCTTCGGCAGAAAAATACAGATTTTTTCAGTTATTACATTAATAGCTGGAAAAATAAAGCACTTGTTGTTTTAAATGTAGCTAATGTTGTTTTGAATGAAATGTTTGTTGCTGAAATTTTTTTTACACAATTCATGGATTGGAGCTATATAGACATTCCGCATGTAACTTTTATATAATTATTTCTTAATATTTTGCACAACCCTATGTTGTTTAAGACAATTATGTGGGACTCCTAAATAGTGCTTCGAAAACAGAAGCAAATAAAAGCCCATTTTTATTGGGCCCTTAAAAAATCTAGAATGGCTTATAAATGCCTCGTGCCAGAAATTTATTTTTCAATTTTCACACTCTGATTACAAGAAAAAAGCCAAAGGTCTATTTCAGGAAATTCTTTACCATGGTCTTGTATCTAAGGTGAGAAAACAATGCACTTTCCAACACTTAAATGTAAAGGAAATAGACTTAGTGGCAAACTGGTTTTACCTTCTTGAATCAAAGAGAGGAAATAAATTTGAGTTTGGCCTGTTTGCTTCATACTGAGACTTAACAAGGGCAGTCATCATCGGCCAACTATGTTGTTGTAACTGGCAACGAATCTCCAGTACTTCCACCATATTTTTTTTTTGAAGAAATAATGTGCCAAGGTCTAGTTTGATCATAGTGCACTAGCTTACAATTTAGTATATAATTTGCTATATTAAGTTATGCAAGGAGATTTCGTATTGGCTATAATTCATATGATAGTCTATTGGACAGTTTATTTGACCTAGACCAATTTCAGGATATTGGCCACAATTGCTCAAAGTTTGTGTTATAATATCCTCCCATTTTGACAGGACAAACACTAAAACAAGAAGCACTAAAACTAGACTTGGGTTTTTTATGAGGTAAAACATCAGAAAACACTATTTCTTGTGCTGTCAACTGAGGCCATCTTCCAATAAAGAACACCCCAAAGCCACCAAATTTACTTCAGACTTATTTTATTTTTAAAAAATTAACATTAAATTGTCATTTATGAATTTAGCAGTCTGATAACCCATTTGGTCACTGCCCCAAACATCCATTTCTATACCGTCTTTCATTTTTTGGGTCAGTATGCTAACAGATAGAAACAGTGATTAGATACTAAATTCATTTAAACTATCCTAGTATAATCTCTGTTCAAGAGGAAGCCTGATCTTGTCTTGAATACAGTATATATGAATTA
This sequence comes from Pseudoxyrhopus heterurus, assembly GCA_032468235.1. Classification (NCBI taxonomy): domain Eukaryota; kingdom Metazoa; phylum Chordata; class Lepidosauria; order Squamata; genus Pseudoxyrhopus; species Pseudoxyrhopus heterurus. The sequence goes on along the minus strand of JANHJO010006503.1, from coordinate 33,075 downwards.
CAGCATTGTAATTGAATGAACAGGCGCTTTGAGCAATTTAGTAGTTTCAGAAAATATATGCTATTCTCATCTTTTTTGAGAGAAAATATACACTTCCTAAATTTGGAATTTTCTTCTGACTCCTTTATTGTTGTAGCCCTTTTATATCCCCGCTGTCATTTGGGGACTGTATAACCCAAAGGGGAGCATGATAATGAAATCTAATACTTAATTGTGCTATATTGATGCAGACTTTCATGTAAGTTCAGAATCATGAAGGCAGTCCCATTTATGAATGTGTCCTTATACTGTTTATTTTCTACTGTGAAACCATGGTAGTGAGACAAATAGTTTTGTGTTGATTGGGTATTGCTTATTCATTTATTTGTCATATCAACTGCAAATTTTAATACTTATGATTTTATTCTGTAAAATTTATACATTGCTTCTCATATCACTTTAGAAGCAGATTATTTCCCCATTCTAATTTGTCTCTCATTTCCTTCCTTTATTGGTAAAGATATCTACCTTATATATAAGTTATCATTTTCCACTGAGTCAAGCATGCACAAATACTTTCCCCGACATCAGTCCCAGCTAATCTATTTTAGGTAATATGTGTGAGTGCCATGTTTTCAATATAGGTAAAATGATAGTAAATTAGAGGCAGCTAAGATAAAGTATTTGATCCTGAGATGCTAGTTTGGGTGTGGTTTTCCCCCCAAAATAATCAAATCTTGTTTGCCTATAGTCATGCTTTAGGAATTACCATTATACATCATAGATGAAAATTCTCAGACATTCAGGTAGAGTTGTGTAGAAGTTGAATCATGGGAGCTGGACTTTTCTTTTTTTGTTGTTTGAAATGTTTTGCTGCGTATCCAAGTAGTTTCTTCAGTCTGAGCATGTTTGTTATGTGGACCTCATATGTCTTCCAGGGTGGTTTCATTTTTGGATAGGCTGATTAGGTGAGTAGGCAGAGAATTCAGAGTCCCTTGGGAGTTGGGTGGCATACAAATATAAACAAATAAATAAATTGTTAAGAGACCTTGTCCTTAAGTCTTTCTGTTAAGTGGGTCCCAACTTGCTCAGTTTGAAGAGGCTACTTCAATAAGCAGGGAAATTTTTCAAACAATGAAAAGTCCACTTGCCATGACTCAACTTCCAGATATCATGCATCATGTGTATTCTTGAAAGTAAACCAAAACGGGGCATTTTGAGAACAAGGATTGAGTCATTCCAGTTTTTTTTTAAAGGTAAAAATAGCCACAAGGATCTCCAGATAAAATTATCTGATACATTTCTCCCCATACTATCATTCTATTTTCCTGATTTAAATTATCCTCCTGCTATACTTTCTTGCAGGGGAAGTAGTACAGATTTCTGAATGCTTTTTTTCCCTTTCTAGTCAAACAACAGATGGGTGAATAGTTGTTAAAGTGAGTACGTGGAATTTATTCCTTATCTAATGTTATCTATAGCCTTTGCTTATCCCTAATTAAAAGTACCAGTGATGTCAGGATGGGTTTCCCAATAACACATTTTACTTGCTTCCTATATTTGTGTTTTTCTATCTAATTATTAATTATTGTTTTGAGTTGCCAATATCACAGCTGTGTTAATATTTTACTGAAATGCAAAAGACTGCCAACAAAATTGCATAGGTAAGTACTAGAAAATATTCATAGTACATTTCATTTTAAGCTAAAATAAAAATTACTATTCATTGATTTAGTCAGAGTAAAATTTAAATCATGTTGCTGCAGTACTTAACACAGCTGTATTTAATGGACACTATTAATGGACATTTCTAAAAAAAAACATACTCCTGCAAGCCTTTGCAATACCTTTATAATGCTCAGTGTTCTAAAGTATTAAACAAGATACATAAACTAATTGAGCATTCTTAGCAATATTTTGAAAATTTAAAGTTTTAATCTATTTGTTTTTGCTTATTTTTCTTTAGTGTAGTCTTTCAGTAATTTTGTTGTATTGCTTTGTACTTCATGTTTTCTACTATCATGGCTTCAAAATTCAAACCTGTACCGAAAGTCCTGAATGACTGTCTCTTAAACATGCAATGTAACAACATACTTCAAGTTTTGGTGCTTAAAAGTTGCTCCTTCATTTCCTTAAATAAAATATATTTATTTGAATACAGTTTCTGTCATGGGTAGATGTTATCACATTGCTGGGTTGGTAATTAGCAATAGCACTTAGACTTATATACTGTTTCACACTGCTTTACAGCACTCTGAGCAGTTTACAGTGTCAGCATATTGCCCCTAACAATCTGGGTTCTCATTTTATCTCAGAAGAATGGAAGGCTGAATCAACCTTGAGCTGATCAGGATCAAATTCTTGGCTGTGAGCAGAGTTTGCTTGCAATTTTGCATTCTAACCACTGCACCATCACAGTTCTTCATATATTCCAATACCCCTTTGTATCTCCAAATCTGTTGGAAGTTCATGTAATGTTAAACTGAAATCTATCAAATTAAGTAACAACTAGAAACTTTTTCCACACTTCAGCCTTAAATTCTTGGCTTCTGTACATAAACTCAGAGGAAATGAAATCAGCTTAAGAAATACCTTTCTAGATTCAATTCTTCCAGTTTGGTCCCAGCGACAGCCTGTTCTTTAGATTTTGTTTACATTTACCCCAGATCTTGACTAATAAATTCTGTTTCTTTATCCCTCCCAATCCCATGAAAACCACGAACACCACACTTCTACCCTTTTTCCTGTCTCTATAACCAATAAAGAAGTGGCAGAATTCATTGCAATTCCATCATTTCACTGTTCTACTGTTCCACCAACAAACTTGTAAAATTATAGGAACTGATTCACTGTTTCATTATTTCAGCAGTGAAAAAAAAAATGGCCGGGAAGGCCACTGACTGGACAATTCCTGTCATAGCACCCAGTAACCAGTTGGTGTGGAGCAATTTGCCTACAATGGAATGAAGTACAGTAGGTGAACTAGGCAGCATCACTTAGGTGTCCCTATTTAGAAAACTACTAATGATGGGTTTAAGGTTGGTTTTTTTTTTTTTGGTGGGCTGTTCTTGACCTTGCAAAATGGTCAGTGATCTATAATCCTACTACCCATGTTTCCCTGAAAAATAAGACCTGGTCTTATTTTAATTTTTTTTTGCCACCAAAAAAGGCACCAGGTCTTATTTTTGGGGTGTGTGGAGAACACTGATTCACCTTGTGGCTGGGGCACCCAACAGCCCCACCCAGCAGAAGCCTGCTGCCAGCCCAGTTCTGTGGCCACTTGTTGCTTGTGCGTGTCGCCCCCAGGCCTCCATTTCACCATCGGAGGCCTTCCGGAAAGGCCTCTGCAGCTGAGAAACAAGGTCCGGATTGACGCACATGTCGTCCCCGTCTTCTGTTTCGCCATCAGCTCTAGATCGATCTGGAGCTCTGTTAAAAGCTGCCGAGACCTTTCCGGAAGGCCTGTGATGGTGAGACGAGGCCGGGGGGGGGGGCATGGGCATCAATCCGGAGCCCATTTTTGGGCTGCAGAGGCCTTTCCTGAAGGCCTCTGACAGCAAAATGGAGGTTGGGAGCGGCAATGCACAAGCGGTGGCAAGTAGCTGCAAAAGTGGGCAGGCAAGGCAGTTGTCGGGGTATGTGAAGCCTGGTAAGTAGGGCAGCTCCCCTCCCATCCCCACCCTAGCTTAATTTTTACCCATGTGCCTCGTCCCACCCCATGCACTCCAGAGGGGACGGGGTCTTAACTCGGGCCTATTTTGGGGGATAGAGCTTATATTGGATGCACATGTAAAATCAAGCTAGGGCTTAACTTTCAGGGTAGGTCATATTTTCGGGAAAACATATGCAAACAACTCTTCATGTAATATGTGGAACAAGCCACAGTCTAAATATTTTCTATTTGCTTTGTGTAGTAGTTTTAAAAACAAAACAATTTTAAAAGTGGAAGCGTTTTTTTAGGGGAAGAATCTCCATTTGTTATGAAAGAAGAAGCTTTTTGTTGTACCCTTCTTCCTTTAAAAAATTGCTCCAGTACAGGAGATGATTGGGTGGGATCTCCTGGATTGCAGTCTCTTTTGTAAGTGAAATGAGGTCTTCTGTTCATGCAATTGGCACTGACTTCCCAAAGGTACCATCATATTATTTATTGATCATTATTATCTATAGTTTGCATCTGAATATTTTTCAAACAGGACCAATCAAATAGATTCTTTATTTGTCTAGCTTCAAACTTGCTTATATTAAAATGGTCAGTAGGCAACAAAAGCCACTTGATTCTGAATAAGCCCACATTGTTCAATCATGAAACTGGTGCCTATTGGCTTCATTTGATGAATTTTGTGGCCTGGGATCAAGAAATTCTAGATGAAAGAATGAAATTATTGGAAAATTCTGGAGTAAAGTTATGAGAAAGAGGCCCCAATAACCAACTTCCAGACAGGGAAATACTTATAAAACCTTTTTATGTCAAAGTCATAATTTCACAACATGACACTCTAATTCAAAATCCAGTAGCACCTGAAGAATTAAGGTAAATGCTGCCATCCAATGAACAGTTTATAATTCTTAAAAAGAGTTCGAGAAAGAAAAAATAATAAAGTACATTCTCCAGAACAGCAATTGTATTTCAAAATAAAAACTGTATTTTGTTGGGTTTTAAAAGAATTTTTAACAAGACTCCATAATTGTCATATAACAAGTTATACACAATGTGATTGTTCTTCGATGTAAATTCTTGTTTGCTTTTCTTAGTCTATGACAGTCAAAAGTATTTTCTGGCATATATGCTAGTGCAGGAGAGCCATTTCGTTAAGAACAACTGAGTGTAATTGTTAACATATAATTTCTAACACCCATCTAATGTAAATGAACATTAAAAGATTTTTAATATAATTAATTTATATGTGCACTTATATTTACCTTATCCCATATACATGTTAGATGACTTTTGGGAATTCAGTGGTACAGCCCTCTTGGATTTTATTTTACAAACAAAAGAACCCAAAGTCAAGCATCTAAAATATACATGAGAAAAGAAATTCCCAAATATTGATTTCTGATTACTAATTTTAATTTCAATAGGAAAATATTCTAAATGTGCACATTTAATTTTTTATATACTGTATATACATATGTGTGTGTACATATACAAATAAGTTTTGTACAACACATAAACAGCATTGAAGTGGAAATTACTTTGTAAACTTTTTTCCCACATGTAAATGTCCTTGTATTAAAAATTTTGATCTTATTAAAAACAATATTACATTTTTTGCCATCAAATTTCTGCTCTAACTTGCTATAATTAAGAATACCGAGCAAGAACTTATTTCATTCATCCCAGAATTACACCAATTTTATACTTTGCTGAAGATGTTTCTGAGTGACACTCATCTAGCAAGAGAATGAGGCGCAAACTTCTTCAGGTAAATTAAAATCAGGTAATCACTACTGTCCTGACCAATAAGGTTACATATCATCAACACTTAGCTATTAAGTTTTTAAAAATCACCATAGAAAGCTTTTATCTATGAATGCAATGAACAAATATTTTCCCAATAATAAATAAAATAAATGATAAAATACTCTAAAACATGGACAAAACAAATGATGTGTACAGTACATATAGTATAATACATCATAATTTAGTGTTTAATTAACAGTAATCCTGATATTTCAGGAGACACTTGTTAAATTACAGATAAAGAAAATGTCATTTTATAAATTAAGCCAAATATTTATCCCATTTTAAATACAAATTAGAATGCCTGTATTATACAGTATATACATACAGTACACACATAAAAAACCCGATTTATATTACCTAGTTTTGAATAGCAGTCCTTAAGTGGAAAAAAAAATACAGAGTTTATATTTATGCTGTATTTTATATTTAACACCCAAATTAATTTGGTGTAAATAAAAAGGTCAGTGCATTGTTGTCTGATTTTTTTTGTTAAATTTTTAAAAATCTTTTGCAATATTAGACAATCTACAGCAAGGCTAGCTCATTCCCATTCATGAAACATAGATTGACCCTCAGTTTGCTTTTCTTTTTTCATTTAAAATAAAAAATATATACCGGTATATAAAGAAATACATATTTGGCAAAAATCTTTGTAAATTACATCAATACAACTTAAAAAGAGGTTCACTGAGGATAACTGAATTCAGGTCTTGTTTTGAAATTCAGAACATAGCCTGGCACATTTTTCTAATAAAGGTGTTTCATGAACATACAGCAAAAAAAAAAAACAACTATGCTAATACAATCCTTTTTTTTCTTTAATTGCTTGAGCAAGGTCATGCCCTAGCAATAACTATATTTCCAGTTTCAGAATTCTTGCTAAATAAATTACTAAAACATATTTTGATAAGAAAAGTTAAGTCCATGTGATATTCAGTAAGCACAGACTGAACCTTATTAGAACATAGCAAAATTTAAAATACCTTTCAGGGACTTGCTTGTCTTCATAGATAGGCTTCAAAATGCATAACAAAATGAAATACATAATTTCTACATACATGAATTCCCAATAGGAAAAAAGTAAACCATACACTAGACAATATTATAGAACACCAGAGTGAACATTGTAAATAAAGACAGTATCTTCCAGTATAAAAAAAGGGAAGAACTCTATACAAGCATTAATTCATTAGGTCTGAATTAAAGATGCAACTCTCTCTCACTCCTGGCAAGAATTAATTGGTAATGCACTGTTTTTTTCAACAGCACAAAATATCCTGAGAAATTATTCAGATTACAACAAAAGAGAGGGCTGTCATCACAAAGTTCTTGCACAAAACACAGCATACAGTTGCCTTAACAAAGAAAATAAAACTGATCGCCTACATTGTGTGGAACACTAAGAGGGATGTCATTTGAAGCACTTCTTATTATTTCATTGGCTAATAGTTAGAAAAGGATTGCATTCAATTACTGTTAATACCCTCGAGTTATCTATGGCCAATTATATACAAGGAGGTAATTTGTACTTCAAGTTATTTTTTTTCCAACTAACTACAAGCTGAATTCTGAAATTTTACATTGAAATACTGTATATTGTTGAAAATTTAAAACAGGCCCTTCTGAAGGAGCATTTTTCTAATTTTGTGCAACTTTGATGCAGATCCCAACAAAGTCCTGTATGAAGAGAGACAGTGCATCTTTAAGAAGTTTGGCACTGAGATCCTGTGTTCTTTAGCTGCATTCTATTAGCTTGGCCAGATTATCTCGTAGTTCTGTAAGTTCAAAAATTTTGCCATCAAGAATTTCTAAAAGTGTTTTCAAGTTATTGCGAAAAACTTCTTGTTCATTCTGACTTTTCTCCAAACGCTGTTCAAGATCGGACAGTTGGCCTTCTAGATCTTTATTTCGAACTTCCACTTCCTTAAAAAAAATGTAATATGCAAAGTAAATAAAATACTGATTTTTAAATTCTATTTTTAATGTTACATGGAAATATTGTTGTATAAGGCATGCTACAGTATGGCCCAGGATAGAACTTTCCTTGCAGGATAATAATAATAATAATAATTAATAATATTTATCTGTCTACAAGTAAGCAAATTGTAGAAGATCGCATCTGTTTTTGGATTGAGAACCATGTTTAGCTTTGTTACTGGAGCCCATCTTCAGGGAACTTCTCTCTAGTAGAGAGAATACACAGAATATCACACACAGAATAACTCAAAGCACGCACTCTGCTAGAGAGAAGTTCCCTGAAGATGGGCTTCAGCACAAATCCGAAAGCTCGCAAGACTAAATATCTGGTCCCTGTGACCAATCCAGATTGATCCTGCAATATTATCCTGGGACACGTATATTCTCCTTCATTTATCAAAAAGGAATGGGCAATTGCCAGAATATAGAATATAAAACAATAAATTATGCATATAAGTTGCCTCTGGCAATGGCAATCTGGTTACTTCCAAGAGATCTAGAACTAAACCATTGGTAACCAAAAAAAAAATTAACTGAAGATTGTGTGTATATATCTGTTTGGATGTGTTTATTATTCATATCTGATTCATAAATACACATAAACAAACACTCAATTTTGTAATTATTTGATTCCATTCTGAAGATCATGTAATTCTAAGTACTTGGTGTCCTGGTTAATAATAATAATTTTATGAAGATTTCTACTTAACTTTGGTGACAAATTATACTACCACCAAAACTGGGTAGCAACAAAAGTGTAGGGAACCCTAGTGCATACACCAGTGTCAGGGAGTGCATATATAGTTAATGGATGGTGTCATTACTACTAAGCAAGGCACATATCCCCATATCTGTTGAGATAGAGCACCATGGATGTTATATCATGGAGCAGGGGTCTCCAACCTTGGCAACTTTAAAACTTATGCATTTCAACTCGCAGAATTCCTCAGCCAGCAAAGCTTTGCTGGCTGAGGAATTCTGGGAGTTGAAGTCCACAAGTCTTAAAGTTGCTAAGGTTGGAGACTCTTGTCATAGAGAACATGGTTGAAGGGGATCCATCTTTATCAGTGTTTCTGATACAATTAAGAAGTCAATATATGCTAAATGTGTATGAACTGCTTCCTCAATAAGATTTAGTGTATCCTATTCTTTAAAAAGTTAGCAAATATATATATTTTAATCATTCCCCATTAACTGATTTTCAAAACAAGTATAGGTCTGAAAAACCTTTCTTCTCACATCTATAAATTTTGTCATTATTTGATACTTATTTCATGTCAAATAAATAAGCAACAACAACAACTGACTAAGCAATATACTATTCGTAATTGGGCTTAAATTCTTCACTCATTACATAAATAGCTTGTCCAGGCAATTGTAAAACATCAATTGTGAGAATAAATGGCAAAATCTAGCTTTAGCTAAAGAGATGTAAACTATCTACTGTATATCTACAAATCATTAAGGAATGTAATATATTAGAACCTGCAAACAAAACTCCAGCATATGACAGTATCGTTATACAGGATAATTGCTGTGAGTAAAAATTAATGTTAGCTTCCTGTAATATCTGAGTTGTCTGCCATGAAAAAGCAAGTTTTGGAGTCATAACAACAGCATTTCACCATAAACTGAAGCATGTAATTTTTAATCAGCATGAATGAAAGGTCAATCTCCCTCAAGTTAAGTTCAATTTCATGGAGTTATTATTAGGCATAATATGGTGACTTCATAAACTTGTGTTTGGCATAAAAAGTCTTTGGTATCTCTTTACTTTCCTCTGAACAGATCAGCTATTATTAAACGTTTACATAACACTTTCACACAAGGAATACTACGCCTTCTTTAGTTCTTATGAGAAACATGGATTAAAACCGTTTTGCCATTTTGTCTTTCATGGAGCTGCTGAAACCAAAGAGGACAATCCATCTATCAGCATCAAATGATGCCTGGGGTTAACCCTTCCATTCTCTTCACCATATGCTCACAAATACTCCTGGTCATCCCCTGCCTTTATCTTCTCATTCTCCTTACTAAAGAGCAAGTAATTCAAGCTGCCAGTGTAAGAGGGAAATAGTTTGACTCAAGTCATCAAGAGAGTGGCCAAATATCCATTAACTTGGAAGCGTAAGAAAAAGCCTTGCATTTAAACTCGGGAGCACAGATTTTATATATCTGGCCTGCCTGCCCACTCACTTACCACTCTGACTTCTTCAAATTGCAGTGGGCATCTTTTTTGTCTTCAATAAAAGTTTCTAGCTAGTCATCTCTGGGAGTTTGTTGTAATTTACTGCTGAGTCTGGATATAAAGTCTGACAGACATTAGGTTAAGTTCCATTTTGACAGGAAACTTGCAGAATAAGCAAGAGAGCAGGTGAGGAACAGTCTCACATGGAAATTTTGGATATCTGAATGGAAGAATAGGCTCTGTTGTGACCTTGCTGCTCTACTAGTACAAGACTGAAGATATGAAGATGCTGTCTATGGGTGAATGGGGCTTTAAAACTTGTCACCTATTGGTGATCTATATAGATAAATTAGACATACACGGATCTCCCACCACCGTTACTTACTTGTAATTTCTGAGTTAAAGAGTCCCTTTGCGCCTGAAGCTCTCTGGCATTGTCAATTTCTTCTCTCAATTTTTCTATTTCCTAAAGAGAATAAAATAGCATATTACCTAAACTTATCAAAACACAGATTCAAACTTTAGCCTTGGACAATTCAACCATATTGATTGCTGGATAAAGAGGGACTGGCTGTTGAAACATTAAACGCTTTCCGGCTAACCAACCACATTACGTAGTTATTTACAGATCCCTGACTTCTACTTTCTAAATAATTATACTACTGCAATATACTCTTTAAAAATGAGAATTTATTATTTTAAATAGACATCCATTCATTATCTGCTCATTTCCATTACATTCACCTTACTTTTATGTTTCTCCTGACTTACTCTACTCTGATCACCATTACAAGCAGACAGGAGCACCTTCTCACACATACCCACTTTCACTTTTCTGGATTGCATACACTCATTACTTTTCTACTAGCATTTTATGTCTTAAAATTTCTCAATCCCTTTTCTAACTTGCGATTTGTAATGTTTGCAATGTTAGGTAGATTGTATGATTCAAAGAGTATGGATCTAAAAATTAATTTAGTAAAGACCAAGGTTGATTTGCTGATAGGGAAAATTGTGTGAAATGATTGTACATTATATAAAAATGATGAAAAACTTGCACAAGTAGTTGAATGTGTTGCTGGATGAGTTAGTAAGTTTCGATTGTTAATCTTCAGTGCATTTTGCCAATGACAAATACAATATAAATTTTCCAAAGTAGACCAGATTAGAAAACCAAACTCATGAATGCTAATACTGCCTTCATTATATATGAAAAGTAACATAATCTTGCAAATCTGAATATGCTTCCCTTGCTTTCCTATATCTTTGTGGAAACTAAGGAAACTGCCATCTGAGATCTTTCTCAAAATGCATTTCTGCCCTAGACTCAGATTTCTTTTATCTGACCATTGTCTTGGTTGGAACTCTTCTTCCTGTTCTTCAAGTTATTACTTTTGCCTATTACAATAGCAATAGCAATAGCACTGTATTTATATACCACCTATTAGGGCTTGCAACCCTCTCTAAGCGGTTTACAATATCAGCATATTGCCCCCAACAATCTGGGTTCTCATTTTACCGAC
>JANHJO010006503.1:0-10738 GCA_032468235.1 Pseudoxyrhopus heterurus | reverse complement strand
TAGATAGATAGATAGATAGATAGATAGATAGATAGATAGATAGATAGATAGATAGATAGATAGATAGATAGATTCTAGTTTATTTATTGTTAGTAAAGTAAAGTTTACTTTGGTAAAGTTACTGACAATAATTGGGACCAGAAATCTTCATTAAGCAACACAGCTTACAACCTCCTGCCATTTTCTCCATTAATTTTGCTTGTTGGAAGTTGGAAGCTGGAAGCGAAGGTTGCAAATGGCAATAATGTAACTTGTAGGACAGTGCAACATTATAATTGCAATCTGGTTGCCAAGCACCCAAATTGTGATCACGTGACTATGGGGATACTGTGACCCTTACAATGCCGAGAACTATTTGTAAGCATCCTTCATTCTGAGTCCTGGTGGCACAGTGGTTAGAATGCAGTACTGCAGGCTACTTCTGCTGACTGCCGGCTGCCTGCAATTTAGCAGTTCAAATCTCAAGGCTCAAAGTTGACTCAGCCATTCATCCTTCCGAGGTCAGTAAAATGAGGACTCAGATTGTTACAATATCTGTAAACCGCTTAGAGTGGGCTTTAAAGTATTGTGAAGCGGTATATGTCTAAGTGCTATTGCTCTTGTTCTTCAGCTACACTGCAATTTTGAACAGTGGATGAACAAGTGGTCATTCAGAAAGGACTACCAGTATACCATTATTAGGCACAATAAGTGAGGCATACAAATTTTAACAATACTTTTATCACTACCAAAAAATTCCCACTACTCAATGATTTTTTAGAAATTTATAAGAAACAGCTAGAAGTTTCCATGTGTTCAAGAAGCATTATCCTGAATAAACTATTTGCCCTCATGTCTGTAACTGGTTGAGATTCCTTTGTGATCAATTCAGGTGTAGATTATTTACCTTCAGAGGTGTCATAAGATTCAATATGTATTTCTTGATTTATTAGAATTATTTTCTTAGCCAAGGGGAAAATAGTTTAAAAACAATGGAAAATTTAAGAAAAAAATCAGTGAAAAAATCTAGAGAAAATAAATGTTCATGGCAGTAGTAGATACAGAAATAAATACTTCAAACCCATTTTTAAAATAAAACAAAAAACCTAGCAAATAAAACAATTGAGCTATTTCCCCATTTTGTTATGGAATTTATGTTTTGAATTGTCACATTGTGCTGATTAATGACTGTAAAAAGCTTTTATATGTATGTGTATGTGTATGTATCCTGAATTTATTACATGAATAAAAAAACTCGAAGTGGCAAACACACACAATACTTATTCCTTCTCCTATTTTCTGGACAACAATACTGTGAGGTGGGTCGGGCTGAGAGAGTGTGACTGTCCCAAAACTGGTTTTCCTACTAGGCCAAACTGTCCTAAAAATGTTATTTCCTTTCTAAATTGTCACCTATATCCCCCATAGTTGCCTATCAAAAATATTTGTGAATTATGAAATTCTGTCACTACATTGTGTGTATCACCTAGATCAGCGGTCCCCAACCTTTTCGGCTTTGTGGATCAGTGTGGGGGAGGGGAGATGGTTCTGTGCAAGCGGTGCATGCACACACTTGCCCACTACTTGCACAAGTGGAGCTGCCCATGTGCACTCACTCACTGTGGCCAGTTTTGAATGAACCATGGCCTGGTAGTGGGCCATGGCCTAGGGGTTGGGGACCCCTGGCCTAGTTGGTGGAGCAACATATATGACGTATTTTTTTGCCATCCATTCAATCTCCAATTCTCGGACACTGCCTAGACAAGTCCAATTGATAGAAGGAAAGATAAAAATGATTTATTGTATTTCCCACCAGTCCTATGGTGCCAAAAGGTGTTAAGGACGGGTCTAGGACAACTTGCTGCTGCTGGTTTGCCGCCATCGCCTCGCCCAGCTGCCTCACTGTGGGACAACTCGCCATCAGACAATTCCTTTTATTAGTTACATCAGTCTAATGTAATGTAATGGGAGAATGATGGAGGCAAGGTGAACATCCTCCACCTCAGCACAGACAAAAATTGGGAAGGACAAACCAGGGAGGGAAAGAAGGACTTCTCGCCCCCGACCAGAAAAAAGATCACTTGAGAGAGAATCACACACTTTTTGGTGCATAGGAGTTTCTGCCACAGAGTTCAAGAGGTATTGGTGGTGGTGGTGTGTAAGCTGGATCAAAAAGGGAGGGAGGGAGGAGGAACAGAAGGAGGACTTTTCCCCCGCCTCCAGCATTCTCCCGCAATGAGCTGTTCCACGGTAGTTGCCCATGGCAAGATGTTCCACAGCAAGCCGGCCATGATGAGCTAATGTGACGAGTTATCCCATTCCAGTTGAGGACAGTCAATGTAGCAGGACCACACGGAAACTCTATCTATGGAAATCATACTTTTGCTTTCTCAGGCAGGTAGGGTGGCGTAAAAAAAACCCACCAATCAAGGAATGTGGTAAACCATCATTCAGGCAGAATATCTCCTGGCATCATTGCCAAAGCAAGAAATAGATTGAAATTCAGACAAAAGCTTCTTAAATTAGTTTCATTTCCAGCCAGTTCCAGTTCAGAAGTCAATCAACTTAATGTTTCTGATGTGTGGCAGAACTCTTAAGTCTGTACTTTCTCTCCTTTACTAAAAGGGTTAGATGAAATCCTTCATTGACCAAAACTACAAGAAGAAGAAGTCAATTTCTATGGACCAATCTGGTGACAGAAATGGTGTATGGAAAATTTAATTTGGAGCAAAAATTGTGTAGTGTGGGTTGTTGTTTTTTTTGCCAAGTAAGGAGTTTTTAGACTAGATTTTTTTCTGTTCAGCAGCAGATCATTGAGAAAGTTGACAATACATTTGAAATATGGATTGTTTTCAACTATGGACTTGAATTATGGACTGCTTTCAACAATATGAACTTGAAAGTTGGTTGCAGAAGGCAATAGTAGTATATAATGGAAATAAAGCATGCATGTGAATGAGCAGTTCAATATGGGTGATGCCCCCTTGACTACTTAATATAATTATGAATAAATATATAAGGAATGTTTGTGGCAACATTAGAAGTGTGCTGTTTGGGAGTGAATGGATGAGTTAAAACAGATGTACTTTTATTTGCACATGATGCCTTATGGTTGGCTGATAACCTTGGTGTAAATTGAATTTGGTTACATTCTTTTCCTTATGTCATGAATTGAATACTCATTCTTATCTGCAAGAGACTTCAAAGATTTGTCTGTGTCTTTGTGCAAAGCTTTTATCTAAAGCTGCTACCTCCTTGACTTCATTGTGCTTCAGTCCTTTCCCCCTCCAATATCAGGATCCATTCCTTTATGCTACTCCAGTTCTTGCTTTCCCTCTTTCAATCTTTTTAACCTCCTTGTTTAACCTTTTCCCCTCTACATTATTTTTCGTTATGCTTGTCCAGGATTTTTGACTCATGCTCATATACTCTCTTCTCGTGTTTGACTAACAGCATACAGTAACTCTTTATGACTAAAGGGTCAGATCACTATTTTTTGGGGGGGAGGGGTATGATGTCAAGATAATTCTGATTTAACTAGCCTATAGATCATTATGTTCTGCTCATTTATTTCTTTGCAGAATTTGTACAGCAACACTTATAATTCTGTAAGATTGCTTCCTCTGTATTACCAATTGGGAGAAGGATGCTGAGGAAAAAAGGGGTCTGTCACAATAGGTATGTAATTAAAATGTGAGGCTTCTCATTTGTAGATAGTTTTTGAAGCTTTAAACCTATGGACCTTGATTATGCCCGTTGAACTAGTCTGTAAGCAAGTACATTATATCTTACCTGAACTGTATCTAGGTTAAAACTCTTTTTCCCCAAACTAAACTATTACTGGATAGTGATTATTGCTCTCGGTTAATTTACAGACACATAATCAGGGAATGAGTAGCATTTTTCTATTTTACAACTGTTGTTTCTTCTCTACAGGACCATTTTTGGTCAAAGCTTCTTATTCTAAACTATTTAGGTTTCAGAGAGTTAACCTACTACCACATTCACACATTTTTTTCTGAAAGGTCCATCTATAATCCTTCCAGATGCTTCTTCCCATTAGTTCTTCATCTCCTTTCTTTCCCAATATTATAAAAGAATAAGATGGAACAACAAACTCCTAACTTTGGACAGTAATCCCAAGTCTTCTCTATCCGAAAGCAACTCATATCTTCTAGAACCACTTACAATTTACTAGTTCTCTATTTTCTTTAAAGTCCGATTCTGTATGATGCCCTCTTAATAATAAAGGGACTTTTCTTTGTTCCTGCAGAAAGTGAAATACTTGTATGTTCTCTTACTAAGTTTACATTTAAATTAAAAAATGTTTGCTAAAATTTCCATATTTCATAACAACTGAGAAAGTGTTGGTCCTGATATTTTAATGGACCACAGAATGGAGATTCATATTATTTATGATAGAGAGCCAGCAAGCCCAAGAAAGATGTTTTTCACAATGTATTTAGAGCATATTTTGGATGAACAAATGTCTAAACTCAACATCTGTTTATAAACAGTTTTTGCTTGATAATGAAGATCATTGAGGCATAATGCATGTATATATGCAGAAATGAGTGAGAAATACTTTAGTTTGCCTATGTATCAAGGCACAGTGAAAGCATGTCAAGATGGCTCTCCTTAATGTATGGAATTTTGGCATATAAGAGCAATCTGTGAACAGATAATAGAACGAGTTTAAATATATTGTTGCTGTGATGCTATATATTTTACTAGACAAATGATATTTAAAATAGCATGATAACTGCACTTCTGCTTAGAAGGTAAACACAATGTATATTTATTTATCTTTTAGTTCTGATGTGAGTCACAACCAGATGAATCAAGAACCATAGAACTAATTCTAAACTGATAGAACTAATAATATAGAATTGATACAATTAATAACATAGACCTAATTCTAAATGTGTCATGCAGAGGAGCCAAAATGCATATGTGGATATAGATGGAGCTATGGAATTATTGTCTGACATCTAGGCTATTGATTTACAATCCACCACATGGTTCAGTCCTGTCCCTCCATGATGCTCAACAATTTCATAAAACTGATGGAAGAGGCTATCTCAACTGAATGTCAACTATATGCTGATGATATCTCATCCAATTTCAGAAACCATGAACTTTGTCTAAGTCAATTGTAAGGTGAATGAGAAATAATAAGTTAAGGTTATCTAGATTTCAGGATAAAAGTGCTACTAGTAATGAAGAATCTGGGTTTGAATAATGGAACTCAGCCTGTTTGGGATAGACTGCATTCTCCTTGAGAGTACAGGATCGTAATGTGACTGTGTTCCTTGACCCTCAGTTGTCACTGTATTGGCAGGTGCCAGCTTTGACAAGGAATAATTTTGCAATGTGTGCTTCATTCCTTTCTTGATTTGGTAGTGTTGTTCCACGGCATAGTATCATCCAGTCTTGATTACTGCAATATCTTCTACATGGGACTATCCTTGAAAACTATCTAGAAGTTGGAATGGGTGCAAATATGCAGCTAGATTGCTAACAAGTATAACTATACAGAAATCATAAGATGACTGTATTAAAAGTTCTGTGCTGGTTGCCAACTGCTTATCAAGCACAATTTAAACCTAAATGGCATAGTGATCTGGTTATCTAAGGGACTGGTTCTCCTGTTACAAAATTATCCAGTTGTTAAGACTGGCAAGAGATGCTATCTTAAAAGTGTTCTTGCCAGGGATTCTCAGGGAGATTCTAAGAACAGAAATGCAGAGAATGTAACGAGCTTTGCTGAACCTCACCTCAACGAACAGTTCAAGAGAGTGTGAAAAAAAAAAGGTCAAGGCATTTTCACACAGAAGGAGGTGTAAAAAATGAGCAGGAAGGGTTTGAAGTAGGCAGTCATCTCCTTCAGACTGTCAAAGCCTGTTTATAGCTATATTATGGTTGTCTAGAAAGCTACCATAATTTTTACAGATGTCACTTTGATTTATGAATTAAACATTCCATGATGTAATTATTAAAGTTCCATTACTTTAATAGTTTAAATTTAATAGAAGTTAAATTATGGTACTCCTATTTTACTATTTATCTATCTAGTTCTTATTTACCTGGCTACAAGAAATAATGCACTAAAATACTTTGATCTAGTAATGATAATGATAATGAAACTAAAAATTATATTGCCCAAAAATAGGGGGTGGAGAATCTTTTGACAAGTCAGAATAGCATAACATTGGGAGTAGCGAGCTAAGGGCTCCAAAGTGGTAGTTGCCTTACCACACATTTGGTCAGGTGGGGCTTTGGGGAATTCTGAGTTTATTCAGGACTTATCCCAGTTACTATGCATTTCCCACTTCCAAGTGGTGGAACTTGTGCTGTTAATTTTTAGCAGTCATGGTTACAGATACTTCCAAGAGCTCCATAAAAGGTCCCTATGGATTCTGAATGGCCCTAGGATTTTGGATTGTCCATTCTTGCCTTAGAAAAGCTACATTTGAAGAATTAAGAATAGGGACAGAAAATATGGAATATCTGGATAGAGGTGTATTTCAGGGGAAAGAATTTTACCTTTCACAATTTGTCAAATTTGTAAAAAGCAGCATGGCTTTGATCACAGATTGAGTTGCCACCAAGTTTTCGGCTCTCCTCTGAGAAAAGATGGTTTGAAAGTCAGCAGTGAAAAGATTGAAACTTGACGCTTGGGAGAACATGTATGCATCTGTTTACAGAGAAATATATTGCCTAAATTGCATAGTGTTATACAAAAGGGACAACAGAGATCAAGCAAAAAATGAATGCTGTCTGGGAGTCCACATAGCGGATGAAGCAATAGTGAAACGAGTTGAGAGTTTGAAGTGACTCAAGAAAAGAAATATAGTTGGAAGATGGAGAAAGAAACAGAAGTATAGTTTGAGAGATTTTATAGCAAGACTTTCGCTTTTAAACACTTTTAGCAGCCGGTAAAATTAAACTACAGTAGAATCTCCAAAATATTGCTTTTCAGACATACTGAACTAAAATTCCATGAACTCCTAAGTAGAAGGTTTTTAGCCTTTGGCTATGATATCTAGGAAAGTTGGGGAAGTTAAACTATACTCACAAAAATCTAAGCAAAATATATTTGTATATGTATTCAAGTTATTTTCCGATAGCCCAATTTAATAACCCAAATATTAAATCTTTCATTAAAAGGAGTCTTCTTCCACCATAGGGATCTACAACTTAATACACTAATAAATAATAAAATGCAAATCAATCTACACAAAAGGTATATTCTATGTAAAACCTTTAATGAGAGCAGCAAATTTGTTCTTACAGTAAGATACATATGCAGCATTATTAAAAGGTTGCTGTACAGAGAAGAAAACTGAAAACAGAACTGTTGTTCGAAATAGCCTTCTTTCTAGGTATTATACCAAAACTGAGTACAAAAAAGAACAATCACTTCAAGAAGCAAATAATTCTATTACTATAAATTTAGTCGTATTTCATGTATTTTCTAAATATATCCAATTTTATCCAATGATTTATTTTGTTGACAGCAGGATCCTGAAATACCCCTTGTCAGAAAATTACCAAAAAGCATGGTTCAGGGGGAATGTGTAAAGATAATCTTTTCCCTGCTCAGCCAATATAAAAAATTTAGATAAAAGCCTCCTGGTGATAAAAGGAATCTTTCCTCCTGTAGGCGTTTTCTGTAAGATCCAATCCAGAGGACGTTGCTGTAATTTTAAAATCTTTATATGTACAGATGCATTTGTGATACTAAAACGCATTCAGCAACATCTTCAATTCATCAACAACTTCTGAAGAACTTCCCAAAACTCCAAGAAGCTACTTTTCACTTATTAATTCCCAGGATAGAAATGACTTTTCAGTCAGAATGCTGACTGAATGTAGTTTTCTTGCAGTAAGAATAATACATTTAAAATATTTTAGAAGTAAAAATCCTTGGTTGGCATTCAAACAAAATCTTTACACAGCTTGGTACAAGAAAGAGTGTTAAATTCACAAGCAAAAGCAAACATCACATGTGGTATTTTTCAAAATCAGGACTCTATTAAAACTTTTGCCGAAGTTTTAAATCAAGAACACTGTATTACTGGAAATTCACTATTTAAACATTTAAAAAGTATTTAAAATTTATAAATTGTCAGAGATGAGTTACTATGTACACTCATATAAATAATGCATAGCTTATTTTCCAATAAAAATATTCTGATTATCACCCATATTTTACCAATAATAACAAAAAGTTTGGGAATTTTGCATTGTCGAATGATTTAAACAAAAGCATTTGTAAAAAACAAATTGTACCCTATAGAAAAGTAGTGCCACAGTAAACTGGCTAAGTCTTTAAGGGGTATAAGCCTTTATTTTTATATAAATTATTTTACATGGTTCTAATTCACATGTTATCTGTATGGTAATAACCCAATCACTTCCTCAGAATAAAAAGCCATTCTTACATGTTAAGCTAAATATATTATTTCATATTCTATTATTTTTTAAAAACAAATAAGGGAGAAAAAAGTTATTAACAGAATAGGGAACAAAGCCTGGGAGGCATTTATTGTAAATCACACCTTTGTAATCAAACTTGATCCATTAAAAAGTGCTGTTAATTTTTTGGATGTAAAGAGCAATTTCAGGAAGATATCCATTAGAGATAAATGATTATAAAAACACTTCCAACTAACTTTTCATGATTACACCTCATGTCCATTTAAAATTAAAAAGTAACATATAATTTAAGCCCAAGAGAATTGCTTTAGAAGGGACAGAAAGTTGGCGTAATTCAGGTTGCTACATTCTTTAAAACAATATCCCTACTGTCTCTATGAGCTTCAAAAAGCCACATCAAATAGCTTCTGCTTTTCACAGAAACAAGATGAAAGGCAATAAAGGACATGTGCAATTTGCTATGTGTCAGCTGCAATCACAACTGGCCTTCAATAGTTTTCTTTCTTCAGTTCGGTTCTTAGACCTAATGCTATATTTTTGGACAGGGATGGAGACTTTGGTAGTCTCCCGATGTTGTTGGATTAAATCTAGTGGTGTGCAAAAAGTTTGAATTTTGTAACAGTGGTGACCTTACCAGACATGTTCCAAGCAACAGTGCCAGTCCTAGTAACGTTGCAAGAATTATTTCAAACTCAAAGTAACTGTTTTAATTCAGGATATTTTGCAGACATCTCATTAATATCCTCCCAGGAGCTCAGCCATCATGGTGAGAGGTAAGGGATTATAAAAGGACTTCAACTACAGGTTCTGCAATCTGGCATTATGAAATTAGAAAGATATAGCAATATGACGCACATCCCTTATTTGTTGCTTTTTCCGAATGGAACTCAAACTCAAACTGAGAGTCAAGAAATCAAAGAGAATGTATATAGGCAAGATGGATAGCTTGGGGAATATATATATGGTCTCACCCTCCTAACTGTTAAGTTCAATTTTTGCAAATTTTGCAAGTTATGTATGCACTAAATACTTTTTATTTTTATATGTAAAATGTATACCCTGTCTTTCTGATAAAACAGAAAAAGCAGGAAGGAATAGAATAAAACACATAGTTCTTACTTAAACCTATTTGATAAAGTATGAAGGCAATCTTCTCAGACTTCAGTTTCCAATTAGAGTGCAATATTCTTACAAAAATACACAATAGAAAATATATTTTGACTTTAATTGAAAGGGATATCTTTTTATATAAAAAATCTCTCAGAATTTTAAAATACCTCTCAATTTTCTCCCATGAAAAATTGATTCAGGTGATATTCAGGAAAAAGTGCATGACTATTTCAGCAGTGGACTGGTAGTAATTACAAAAGCAGGTATTCAGGCATGGACACATCTTTAAACATAGTAAATATTTATAGAATCTTAATATTTCTTTCCATTTAGAATAAATTTACTATTTTGGAACTACAGCAGCACATAGCAATTTAACCAAGTACCAGTAGATTCACTTAAAATATGTTTTAGTGTTGTGTTATATATTATAAAAATATTTTTCAAAGTTTCAGCTCAATCTCTTTACAAAAATATTAAATATTTCAAGACAATGGCTTACAGTCTCCAGGTTTTCTATAAAATAGACATTTGTTTCCTCCAAAAAGGTTCTTTACTATTCAAGATAAATTCTTTGCAATTATAACATTATACCAGAATACAATATTATAATAAAAATTGTCTGCATTTCTCATTGTTGAAAAACCATGACTCAAATGTCTGATTAATGGTTAAAAGTTTTTTTTTAAAAAAAATGGGAAAGAAGAAACCAAATAGCCAGAAACATTATCTCACCAAAAAATGTTTCTCATCCTTCCAATATTCCGTACATGAAAAGGGTACAGTAGAATATTTATGCTATATACTAACTAAAAATTAAAAATTGCACATTTGAATATATATCTCCATACATATATGTGTGTGTGTAATCTCCCTTCTTTTCCTCTGATTTACACATCCTTCATATACTTGGTCTGCAATTTGTTTCCTAATCATTCTGTTGTCATCGATGGATGCTCCTATAGATAGTCACCCATTATGACTTTGATCAATCAAGTTCCTGTATACAGGTTGTCCTCAACTTACAATTACAATTGGGAGCAAAATTTCTGTTGCTCAGCAAAGTGGTTGTTAAGTGAGTTGTGCCTGATTTTATGACCTTTCTTGCCATGGCTATTAAGTGAATCATTGCAGTTAAGTGAATCATACAGTCAGTAAGTGAATCTCACCTCCCTTATTGATTTTGCTTGACGGAAACTGACTGGGA
>JANHJO010006502.1:24373-34544 GCA_032468235.1 Pseudoxyrhopus heterurus | reverse complement strand
TGCAAAATCAGAGTCCAAATTCAGTCCAAGTCATACACATTAACAGCAGATATTCACAACGTTGTTTCAGGTTTAAATCAGTACAATCTTATCTTCTTACCAGTCCTTGTCAATCACGAATAATCGTCCAACACTGGTTGCAAACAGTAAGCAAACCAAATCTCCCACCAGATATCAAACAGTAGATATCAAACAGCGAGCAATATTAATGAGAGCAATGAGAGTTGTAAGAGAGAACTAACTACAGTTACAGTTTCCTGTTATCCACAATACGGACAGAATTAGCCAATCAGATAATACATCATTTATCCTACTTTATCATTAGGTGCATGATGCAACATTAACTCAATACTCTTAAAGAACTATCATACAGTTTTACAGTTTTGCAACAAACATGCTATGTTAGTTTATTTATTATTTTACACAACCAGTTAGGCAAACAACCCAATTCCTAACAGGGGGCACGCGGGATTGCACACGTGCTTGCACACGCGCGATTTGGCACATGAACCAAAAAAGGTTCGACATCACTGCCCTACACTATTTCCAACAAATGGCAGTTCAATCTTTTCTTGAAAGCCTCCAACGATGAAGCTCCCATAACTTCCGAAAGCAAGCTGTACCACTGCTTGATTGTTCTCATTGTCAGAAAATTTCTCCTTATTTCTAGGTTGATCAGTTTCCATCCATTATTCCTTGTCTGACCTGCAGGTGCTTTAAACCTACCATACTGCCAAGAATGTTGTTTTTATTCCAAGCAATCCCAATACAATTAGATCAAATTTTTTTTAGAGAGTTGGAAAAATTGGTATCAAAATTTGTCTAGCAAAACAAGAAACCTAGAATTCAGGAAAAAGCATTACAAGATACAAAAGATAGAGGGGTGCTGGGGCTACTGATTTGGGAATTATATCATCAAGCGGCATCCTTGATTTGGATAAAAGAATGGATAGAATTAAAAGATAAAAGATTATTAGCTACAGAAGGTCACAATTTACAGATTGGTTGGTGAGGAGGAAACTGGAAGAGGAAATAGTTAAGGAAAATATGTTAGTGTGGGCAAAAAATTTTGGCTACTCAATAAATTTGGATCAATGGCAACAGATTTGAGACAGGAATATCAAATTTACATTATCAACAGCCTACAAAGAAAACATATACAAAATGTTTTATAGGTGGCACCTTCCACCTGCAAGATTGTCCAAAATGTTCACTAATTGAAACCAAATTATCGGAAGTGTGGACAAAAACAGGGGACATATTTCCACATATGGTGGACATATCCACTGGCGAAGAAATATTGGTTAAAGATTCAAAAATGGGTGGGTGAGATTATGGGCCAATCGTTAGAACTCAAACCAGAGATATTTTTATTGGGCATACCGCCAGGGAATTATAAGAAAGACATTGCATATTTAATATCTCGTATAATAACAGTGGCAAGAATGATATTTGCACAACATTGGAAATTAGAAGTAATACCCACAGAAGAGAAGGTGATCAATAAAATTTTGGAAAGTGCTGAAATAAACAAATTGACAATGACATTGAAGGATAAGAATGACTCTGAGTATTACCGAAGTTGGGATAATTGGTACAAATGGCTAAAGAAGAAAAGTGATGATAATGTAAGACCAAATGAGAACTATATATAATTATATATAAAGATAAAAGATGTTTGACATTTAAATAAAATTGTACAGATAAATAGACATAAAGATTAATGAATATGATAGAAAATTGTGAAGAAGAGTTGTTAAGTGGAAATGAGATAATCTTGCTTCTTTAGATACGCAAAATTATAACTTATTTTCTTTTTTACTTTAAACTTGCTTTTTTTCTTTTTTCTTTTTCCTTTCTTTTTCCTATATTGTGTATGTGTTTACTGTTCACTGTATGTTTGTGTATTTGTTCTATTTTTGATATAGTTAATATGTAAATAATTTATATGCTATAAAATGTGTAATTGTATTTTAATAATAAATTTATTTTATAAAAAATAAAAAAAAGAAGATGTACATTAAACTAAACTAGAACATCAGTGGTAGAAGGTGAGCACAGGTATGTGCCAATGATAAGGTCTACACTATATCTTACACTGTGATGATAACAGTTGTGGATTAAAATAAGATACTGGATATGGGAATGTCTTTCAAAATCTAGAACCATAGATGGTATAAAATGCAGCAATTTGCATGCTGGCTAATCAAGGTCACTTCAATAGCATCACATCTATATTGTATTGACTTTATTAGCTCTTAACATGGTACTGAGTGCAATTCAAATTGCTGGTTATAATTTACGTTGTTGTCTATGAACTCCTATATAACTTTGATCTAAGCTACCTATATTATTTCTACCTTGATCATTGGCATTTTCTCCAGGTGTAATCTATTCAGTTTAGCATTTTGGAAGGGGTATTTCTGCTTTCTTCTCTGCAGAACACTAAGAGGATGGGAACCAAGATTAAGATTTTCTCAGAGACAGCCAAATCCCCTTGGAATATGTACTGTATTTTTCTCACTATAAGACGCACCTGACCGTAAGACACCTCTAGGTTTAGAGGAGGAAAACAAGAAAAAAAATATCAGGCGAAGCCTGAGAGGACCACAGATAGGTGTCCTCTCATGTGCCAGCTCTGCCTATTGACTCCTGCACTGTGGAAAAGAGACAGAAGAGGCGGGTAATGACAAAGACAGAAGAGGAGGGGTTCAGCACTCTAAAAGGACCCCCACTGCCGCAGCCTGACTGCTATTCACCAAAGGACCGGCATCGATGCACAGACATTTCCACCCACTTTTTGGGGGTGGAAAGTGCATCTTATGGAGCAAAAAATACAGTAGTTCCTGGAAATTCAGATGGTTTTTACTGTAATAATTTTTCGGAAAGCCATTTGAGTTTGACTTTCCCAGAGGAAATGTAAGATTCTAGCTCCTGTAAATACATTTTTTAAACTTTGTTTCATTTTAATTTTTGTGATTGTTAATTTGAATATAAATTATCTTTGTTATAGATTTTAAGCTATTGTTAGTTATCTACTTTGCAGCTGCCTTGAGTATTGTTTAAAAGGCAGATTTAAATCTCTCAAATAAATATGTGTAAATGGTAGTGCTGGCCTAGTGCATTGGCACATGTGTACTCATATGGACCTGCAGCTGTTAATGTACAAAAGAAAACATAGATATGTTTATAATTGTATTTTTGTAGGAGCATGCAGTTTAGCAGTAGAATTTGGAATGGAATCTAAGGAACAGTTCCTAGCAAATTTCCCCTCTAAGAGAATAATGTATACTTGGTTAACCTGGAAGGAAAAGGAAAAGGAAGAAATAAAAGCCTTCAGTTCATATTATCTAAAAAAAATATACAAGTAGAGATTGCAGGATGGGAATCTTCAGTTATGAATTATGCTGCTGGTGGAATATTTAATCTAGTGGCTGAAAATAATCTAGCATATCATTGGAGCAATTGCAAGCTTTCATCAGACCTTGAAGAAAAAAAGTCAAAGATCTGATGGTGACACTTCAACTGATGAGAGAGGAGTTATCAGATTATAAGGATGAAAATAAAAAAGAAGTAATCCCAAGGTGACCACAATAATCAGAAGGAAGAGCTGTAGAAGATATTCTGCACCACTGGAACTCAGAAGTAGTTTTCAGCCCTATTTGATAGTAACAGAATTTGAGCTTCAATGAGAAAAAGAAATGATTCCCTAGAGAGATGCAGACCTGAAAAAGACGAAGAGAAAAGTCCCAGTAGTTTGTGATTTATTATGAGAAGTTAAATTCAGGTGGCAGAGCAAAGTCACTGTGGGAAGGTAACATGGTGGGATGGTCTGCTTTCTCTTCATTTTTTTTTTAAATTCAGAAAGATGCTAAATAGCAATGATTCCAGGATTGCAAATTATCTTGGAAGACCTTATGTCCAAGAATCTCATCCATGGAAATGAAGACATAGTTACAAATACAGTATATTTTCATAAAGCTCTTACTGGGTTAGAATCACATTCTGTAAAGTTGAAACATTAACATTTTATTTCTCTAAAGCTTGAGGGAAGATTCAAGCCGACCACATAGTCTATCAAAGTAGACTAAAGGAAATAATGAGAATTAAAAACAGCATGAGCTACTATTTATGAATATGTAATACTACATTCATATACAGAATAGACTAAAGTCATACCAATTCAGATTCATGGTCCATTTAACCTAATATCTAACTGTTGTTGATGCAAGATGCTTCAGGATTAAAATATTTAGAAGTAGGGCAACCCAAGTTTAAAGGAAATCTTTTGTAGGTCACATAGTTATTCCATCTTTAAAAAAAATATCATTTCAATGAAAATCTAATGCTCCTTTCCTTTCTGTCATTTCTGGCCCTTTTTTTGGATTTAGTAAAAGTTCACCATTTGTAATTGAAGAAAGCATTTTACAGATTTGTGCATTAGTATAAGAATTAAACTCTTTAGGAGAGAATGGCAAATCTATTTCATTATTCTGAAAAGACATCAAGTGAGTACAAAGCTTTGTAATTAAATTACTGCAACCTTCTGAACTTCAGACTTCTTCAGTCTTATATCCATCCAGCTGTCTTATAATTTTCTTTTTCCTAATACCACATGCATAAATTATTATTTCTCAATAGGTCTTTTCATTCTCATAACAACAACCTTATCTTATAAGAAATGTATGCTATATGGTATGCTGAATGGATAATGTTACACCAAATTCCATTAATGGAGGAACTAGGCTACTGAGGGCTCTATTGTCTTAAGGAATAGGATGATAGGTTCTCAATTATTTATATTCTCAGGGTATGGGCAAGTATTTCCAGCAGAATCCTTATAAAAACTTGCATTTCAGGCCATCATTTATATGTCCTTAATGCATGAGGACACATGTATGTTTGTATGTTTGTGCATGTGTACACTCTTCCATCTGTAGGGGGGAGGGTGTTCCTCTAGAACTAAAATTACATAGAGAATGCAGAATGAAATGATACAATTTTGCAGCAAAACATCTAGTTTTGCCACCAGGACTCCATCTTACAGATCTTCTGCAATTGATATTTAATATATAGCAATAGCATTAGATTTATATACCACTTATCAGTGCTTTACAGCTCTCTCTAAGCAGTTTACAGAATCAGCATATTGCCCCCAACAATCTGGGTTCTCATTTTACCGACCTCAGAAGGATGGAAGGCTGAGTCTACCTGGAGCCTGGTGGGATTCGATCAGCCAAACTGCTGATTGGCAAGTCTGCAGAGTAGTCTGCAGTACTACGTTCTGACCACTGCGCCACCGCAGTTCCTATTCAGAGCCCCTCACTGAGAGAGATGAGTGGTCTAGAAACATGAAATATAAATAAATAAAGCATATGGCTTGTCGATGTTTCCTTCCTTTGACTATGTTATTACCTTGAGTGATCCAAAGGAGCCAAGACAATAACCCAATTAATGCAATCAACACCTGGCGTGTAAAACATCTGGGGAGGGGGCATTTGGAGTCAATACCTGTAAGAATCAGCACCCCTATTGTTCGCTTGATACGTTCAGCGAGGGATATGAATACATCTGGTTATTTCCTAGCTATGTACATCTTATTTTTTTGTTCGCGTTTGCAAAGAAGTGAAAAAGAGAGAGGAAGGGAATACTGAGAAGAGAACAAGGACATGAAATGGCCTGTAACACCCACAAGCCAGAAAGAACAGGCTACAAAGGGTTTACTACGTGGGTGTGTTTCCCCAGGCACACTTAAAGCAAAGTGCAGAATGAATTCAGGGATTCTAAAGCACACTCAAAGGGAATCTATTAATCTGTTGGCTGTTTTCTTTAACTCATTCCCATCTACCCTTCTCTGCAGAGCTGAGCGTTTTAATGCTGCACGATTGAAATTAATAGATACGTACAGGTAGTCCTCGACTTACAAGCGTTCATTTAGTGACCGTTCCAGTGGCAAGTTACAAGGGCACTGAAAAAAAGGGACTTATGAGCATTTTTCACACTGATGACCGTTGCAGCATCCCTGGGGTCACGTGACCAAAATTCAGATGCTTGGCAACTGGCATGTACTTATGATGGTTGCAGTGTCCCGGGGTCGTGGGGTTCCCCTTTTGCGACCTTCTGATGAACCAACTCAATGGGGAAGCTTTGGTGGCTCAGCGGGTTAAGTAACGCTGTACTTTGTAATTAAGTATTCAGCTCCCAGCTGCCTGCAATTTAGCAGTTCAAATCCCACCAGGCTCAAGGTAAACTCAGCCTTTCCATCCTTACGAGGTAGGTAAAATGAGTACCCAGATTTTTGGGGGCAACATGCTGACGTTGTAAACCGCTTAGACAGGGTTGCAAGCCCTGATAGGCGGTATATAAATACAGTGCTATTGCTATTGCTATATATGGCTTTCCACAAATAAAATGAAACCCATTTCCTGGTGGCTGTTTTACTTGTAAACCTCAGAGAGTTGTACAA
Source organism: Pseudoxyrhopus heterurus (assembly GCA_032468235.1). NCBI lineage: Eukaryota > Metazoa > Chordata > Lepidosauria > Squamata > Pseudoxyrhopus > Pseudoxyrhopus heterurus. The sequence continues at coordinate 28,078 of JANHJO010006502.1, read as the reverse complement.
CTGCACTGAATTAAAAATATAACGTGTAAATAATTATTATGTTCATTTGGCATTCAAATGCTTAATTCTGTTTTAATAATAAACTCTAAAGCTGATTATTATTTCATCATGATAACAGGCAACCCAACAGATACTAAACTGGGCGGAAGCCAAATTATCCCGAATGTTGAGCAGGCTCCAAAAATCTATATCGAATCTGTACAGATTTTCACCCAGGTAGCATATACATTTCCGTTCTCTTTTATGACTTCTTGTTACATGGCTGTCTCCTCCTTGTTTCTTCCTCCAGTTGTGTCCCAATTGTGTTTGTAGGTCGAGGACTGCCTTCACTCTACTCTAACAGGTAGTCCTCAACTTACTGTTCAACCATTTGTTTAGCGACTGTTCGAAGTTACAACAGCACTGAAAAAAAGTGACTTATGGCTGTTTTTCACACTTACTGTCAGTGTTCCAAAGAAACTTCCCCATTTCCATTCACAGCACTCAGAGACAAAGTTCATCCAAGTAAGTATTTATTTAGAGAAAGTCATGTTGGCACATCTGGGAAAACCCGAATCTGAGTGTTCCAGGTTTTCCCTTGGTAATTGAAAATCAAAACCCCATCCCCTGCACCCATCAGTCCATCACATGATCCAATCACCCTCCATCCCAACTGGAGACCTCCCTCCAACCACTCTGTTTCCAGGTGCAGGATGACATGTCCTTGACAGAGGAGAAGAATGTTGTTATGACTAACTTCCTCCTCTCTGTGAGATTCCTCACTCCCAAATTCCCAGGCAGTAGAATGTGGCAGCGTGGAAGCTTCTAAGAAGAATATGGCTTCCAAAGCTGGCTATTGCAGCATCCCCATGGTCACATGATCAAAATTTGGACACTTGGCAACTGGCTCATGACGGGTCATGTGATCCCCTTTGGTGACCTTCTGACAAGCAAAGTCAACGGGGAAGCCAGATTCACTTTAAAACCATGTTACTAATTTAACCACTGCAGGGATTCAAATTAAAACTTCAGCAAGAAAGGGGAAAAATGGGGAAAAATTTACTTAACAACTGTCTTGCTTAGCAACAGAATTAAGGGCTCAATTGTGGTTCTAAGTTGAGGACTATCTCTAATGAGTTTTGCAGACTCTTGAGTTTTATGGATGCACAATCATGCAGTTAGGATTGGGAAGCTTGGCAATTGGCTCACATTTATGACGGTTGCTCAGTGGTTCATGTGATCCCCCGTTTGCGACCTTCTGACAAGCAAAGTCAACGGGGAAGCTGGATTCATTTTACAACCGTGTTACTAATTTAACAACTGCGGTGAGTGAGTCACTTAACAACTGTGGCAAGAAAGGTCGTAAAATGGAGCCATGCTCACGTAACAACTGTCTCGCTTAGCGACAGAATTATGGGCTCCGTTGTGGTTGTAAGTCAAGGACTGCCTATCGTGAGTTCTGCAAGCTCTTGAGTTTTATGGATGCCTTGCCAAAGCTGCTTCAAGTCAAGAAGTCATCCATGTGGATATACCTTGCAGGAACTGCTCCGTTGTGTTGAGTTTGCCTGTCATGCCCAAGGGAGAGGCCACATTAGATATGATCAACCTTACAAACCACATCATTGAAGAGAAAGTCGTGAAGCCCCTTCGAGGCCTATATCACGTCAATCTGGCTGCAGAATATTACAAATTCAAGCGAGCCATCATGGAGAGCCCTTTTGAACGTAAGTTCTTGGAGCACTTTCATTTTGATCCTTCTGCTTCTTTTACAACTCTTGAAAGATGATGAGGATGGATCTTGTGTTCGTTTGTTTGTTTGTTTGTTCCAAACTCCCCCATGTCCACTCAGCAATCTGATTTCAGTGCCATATTCCAGAATAATATTAGGGTTTAGTTGGGATGGCTTTGGGCCATCCCAAAGTCTGAACTTTTTCTGACAAAACAGCCATGCTGACTGGGGAATTCTGGAAGTTGAAGTCCACAGGTCTTCGAGTAGCCACGACTGGACACCCCTGAAGTAACTGCATGATGTTATGTTTGGCCCACTCAGATCAAGCCTTGTTGATGGGTACCAAGCACCTATGGACATTTGATGGGAAAGTGTACAGCTTGACCTCCAACTGCAGTTTGCTGCTGGCCAAAGATTTTTCCCAGAATGCCTTTACTGTCATCCTAAACCAGAGCAGTGGTGCAGACAGGTCTCTATATCTCAACTTGAAGAAAAGAGTTGTCATCATTTATCCTGAACAGAAGGTAAAAATTGGAACTTGAGTTAAAGTTTTAGCTGTTATCAATCCAGATAAAAGCAAAATGGATGGATGGATGGAAATACTAAAGTTAATTAAAGGTGCATCCAAGCGTTTGGCTATTTTCTGATATTTCCAACCTGGTGATATGTCACCATCCATCCTTCCCCACCTGGATGATAACATAACAACAAATCCCAAGGCACTAAACCAAGAATTTGAGTTCATAGAATGTAGAACAATAGGGTTGGAAGGGACCTTGGAATTCTTCTAGTCCAACCTCCTGTATGAGCAGGAAACTCCATTCTGGACAACTGGCTATCCAGTCTCTTCTTGGAAACCTCCAGTAATGGAACACCCACAGCTTCTAGAGACAATATAGCAATAGCATTGTATTTATATACCGCCCATCAGGGCTTGCAACCCTCTCTAAGTGATTTACAATGTCAGCATATTGCCTCCAACAATCTGGGTTCCCATTTTACCGACCTCAGAAGGATGGAAGGCTGAGTCAACCTTGGAGCTGGTGGGATTCGATCAGCCAAACTGCTGATCTGCAGTACTGTGTTCTAACCACTTGAGCCACAGCTCCCTTGAACCACAAGCCTTTCCATTAATCCGTTGATTAATTGTTCTCCCAATTTCTCCTTAGTTCTAGGTTGGATCTAGGTTGGATCACCTAGATCAACCCTAGGTTGAGTTCAATTTAGGTTGGGAAAGAGACTCAGCCTACATACTCAGCTCAGATTTGGATAAGCGATTTTCCAAGTCAGGGAGGAGAGATGCGGCTCTCCTCAACCTGCCTGGGGGGTCCCCTTTTCTTGACCACCCCTCCAGGGCGGCTATGGCTCCTCTCGGAGCCCTCCGACAAGGAAAGCTTGGAGGGGGGCCATGGAGCTCACAGTCCTCACGTCCAACGGTGCCGGAAGTGCAACCAGACATCCCTCAGCTCAGATTTAAGAGTAACCTAAACGATCCATATATTTCTACTGGCTTGCATTTACCTTCTTGTAAGCAGTCTCCCCAAGCTGGATTTTTTAAAACTTTATTTTCAAATAGATCTACAAGCAATACAACACTTCCCTGTTGAAGGACTGCGGGAGTTTCGACGTCCCTCTCCAAGAAAACGGCACCACAGTCGAGGTGGACACAAACCACGTTGAAATGACCGCAGCCGATGGAGCCTTGATTTTCTGTGACCTGAGTTACGATTTCTGCACTTTTACCTTGGATGGATGGCATCACGGTTTGTACGAAGCATTCAGATATGACAAAAGCATTCACTTTAAGAATAAACGGGTGTTCTTTGATGGAACATTAAAATAATATGGAAGTATATGGGACGTTCTCTGATTCTGTCAAAGCTGCCTTTGTAATCTGCAGGGTTTCATTTTTTTTTTCTTTCTGTTCTTTCTAGGTGTGTCTGCTGGTCTTTTTGGTACCAATGATAATGAAGCTGGAAATGAATGGATGCTTCCTG
>JANHJO010006499.1:89159-100186 GCA_032468235.1 Pseudoxyrhopus heterurus | reverse complement strand
GGGTGGTTTTTTCAGCCCTTTTTGAGGGCTGAAAAACTAGGCTTATACTCGAGTATATACAGTACTTGCTTTTATATAATGCATACCAAAAAATCCTTGGTGGATGGATAGAGGTCTCCAGATGGATTCTCCATCAAAACATGAGGTACACAACACATTGTCACTCATTTCAATCCATTTGGTGAAGTGGAAGATGTATGGAGTTTAACTCCCAGAATTCCTGAACCAGCCATGCTGGCTAGGGAATTCTGGGAGTTGAAGTCCACACATCTTAAAGTTACCAAATTTGGAGACTTCTGGCTTATGTCATAAATAGCCCCTCAGCCCAGCCAGGGAGAAATTTGGAAATTTCTTGAAATATTCCACGAGCTGCATTATAAATGAAGATTCTTTTGGTAATTTGGACAGTGTTCTTGTAGCTTCCAAGATTCTGTATTTAGTCCAGATGAACATTAAAGAGACTTCCCCTAAATCTTGCCTTATGTCTGTATTATGTAGCACTTGACAGGTGAATATTTTTACTAGACAGTTGTTCTTTATTGTTTTCTACAGGTATGGCAAGAAGAAGGGACCAATGCTACTATACTCTGGGCATGTTCAGTGAAGCATTGTGAGTGTCTTGTGCTTGAGATTAAAGACTAGGATGCTACTTAGAAACCTACCACATCAAAAATCTAGAGTAGCAGTTACATAGAAAATGATTCGATTGCTTAGTATGTGCTGGGCTCAACTCCCATCCTGACTGCTGCCCGGGGAAAGAGACAAATTTCCACTGTTTTCTATAAAGCTAGGAGGGCAGAGGCCCTCTGGATTTTATGGGGAGGCTGTTCCCCGGAGCAGATGCTGCTACGGAGAAGGCGTATATCCAGGGTCCTATCAAATAACAATGTTTAATGGAGAAGATCTGAAACTCACTCACCCTATCTGATTTGGTGGGACAATCTCCCTTGGGGAGAGGTGATAATCTCAAATAACCTTGCCCCATGCCATGCAGGGCTTTAAAAATGAAAACCAGCACCTTGAATTGCATCTAGAAGGAAACTGGGAGCCAACAGGGATGAAACATGGGCATCTAAAATTTCATGTACAAGGTTTCCAAAACTGTGCTCTGGACCAGCTGAAAACTTCTGGGTGAACAGCCCCACGTAGAGTTGCAGTCGTCCAGTCAGGAAGAGACTAAGAAATCAGTGACTGTGAGCTGGGCCTCCTGATCCAGGAATGGGCCCAAATGGCACACAAAATAAATTGGTGCAAAAGCCGCAGCTGCCACCTCTCCTCCAGCAGGAGCTGTCTATCTAGGAAGACTCCAAAAATTGTGTATTAACTGTGTTTTGGGGAAACGAGACCCCATCAAGGGTTAAAGACGGCAACTCTTCAGGTCCAGGGCACCCAAAGAAGTCTTACCTTAAAGCGAAGCCGGGGCTATCTGTCCAAGACTTTGCCTTCAGCCCTAACCAACGGCAGAGTCGGTGTCCTGTTAGGAACTGGGCCGCACAGCTGGAGATGAGCAGTGGGCGAGTGAGCAAAGCGGAAACCATCATCCCCATCCCTGGTCCGTGGAAAAATTGTCTTTTATGAAACCGATCCCTGGTGCCAAAAATGTTGGGGATTGTGGCCAATGGGAAAATGAAAGGAAGAGAAAGGGGTGGGCCATGCAAATTGGGCTGGGACCAGTTTCATCTATAGTACAGTACTGAATTCCTGCTCTCTGTATTTTGATGCAGATTCCAGGACCTATTGGGTGCTGATCTGGATGGCCACTCTCCTAAGTAGCTGCTGTGTTCTGCTTATGCTCCTGTTCAAGAAAGAAGCAGTAAAAGGTATCCTCCTTGTTTCTCTCTCTCTTTTTTAAATAGTTTATTTTCAATAAAAAATTACATACATAGACAAAACAACAAAAAACAAAGAATCAAACAAAGAATCAAACATGCTTAACCATTGATAATGTGCGAATCATCGATAAATATCATTTAAATACATTTGTCATAAAACTATTTCCTATTTTCCCTTACAAATAAAGCTATTACCTATATAATTTAGTAAACCATATTATGATATGTCTTGTTATTTTATAATCCCATTGATTTTCTTTTCCTTTAATCCTTTTGTCTATTCTCTAACCCATCCTACCAGGGAGTCCAATTTGAATGAAAATCTAATTCCTTTTTATCCCTCAACATTTTCGTTAAGTTATCTAGTTCTGCGCATTCCATTATTTTCCGTATTAATTTATCTTCTGAAGGTATATCCGAATTTTTCCAATCTTGAGCAAAGAGTAATCGAGCCGCAGTTGTAATATGTAATATCAAATACCAGGCATTTTTGTTTATTTTTTCTGAGATTATGCCAAGTAGGAATGTCTCCGGTTTAAGTTGGATCTGTAAACCAGTTACTTGTTTCTCAAACCCCAAATCTAGTCCTATGCTGCCATACTCAATAAGTGTTGCCTTGGCTACTTATTCCCTTGCTCTTTTCATGACCCCTTTCATCCTAGCCTTAGGCTAACAATCCTGCCACATCTCTCATTCATTTGCCTTCCTTAACTTAGGACTTTGCATTGGGGTGTATATCCATGAATGTTTTTCTGCTGTCTTGCAGGTGTTGTGTTTCTGCCCGAGCAATTGCACTTCCTGCAATTTGGCAATCGAGCCAAGTTCAAAGATTTGCTTTGGTTCAAAGATCCTAGAAAATTGGCAATACAGCAGCCCTGTCATTAATACCAAGCTCAGTGTGACTTTCTCAGGGGGGGTCTGTGAAATTAAAATTATTTGCCAGCCTATGTTGAAAAATAACACTACTCAAATCCCATCAAACAATTGTGAGAAGTAGCAGTGGCTGCATATGCATCATTTTTAATTTTTAATAGAGTAAATAGAGAGAGAATGCCAGTTTGGTGTAGCGGTTAAGGCATCAGGCTAGAAACCAGGAGATGGTGAGTTCTAGTCTCACCTTAGCCAGAAAGCCATCTGGGTGACCTTGGGCCAGTCCCTCTCTCTCAACCCTAAAAAGAAGGTGGCAAGGTCAAACCACTTCTGAAATCTTGCTGAGAAAACTACAGGGACTTGTCCAGGCATTCGCCAGGAGTCACCAATGACTTAAGGCATCAAAAAATATGCTTTATGGATTCTGACATTTTGATTGGGTATATACTAACAGTCTCCATCTCACTCATTTATTCTAGCAACATCTTTTTCTTCCACATGTTCTTTCTCCTTGGTTTTTCCCCAGGTGATCTGATTCTTTTCCTATCACCCTTCTACCTTTCCCCCGCAAAGAATCTTAAGGCAGAAGAGGAAGAACAAGAGAATTATCTCTTAGTTTTGTTCTGATGGACCTTTTCCTTCTTCTAGAGGCCAGATTCCCACAAGAAAGACCAAATCTCACAAGACCAGAGCCTTTGTTTTCTTTAGTCTTTAATTTCTGCTCTGAATGGAGTTCACTGATTTCGTTGCTATTTAATTATTCTTTCATCCTCACTCAACACATTCAAGTTTAAGTTCAATATGGTGAAAGAGCTGTAGATCATCCCCTATCTGTGCATTTGCATTTGAAGTCATAGTGGCTTTTTCTGACTGTTTACTCAGACCCTTGGGATATGCATATTTGTTGTCTGATTGAAGAGGAGGAAGGGAAGAATCTGCCCTGCCAAGCCTCGGTGTGTGTGAATTTGTCCATTTGCTACAGAAGTCACACTTCATTATTCCAACTCAGAATTCACCCATAGCACACACTAGATCTGACAATGTGTGGGCTTCCACACACACACACACACACACACACACACACACACACACACATCCCATTAATATTTTTTTTATATTTACAGGCTGGTTCAAGATCCTGAAAGAAGATTACAGTTCCAGAGGTAAAGGCAACAGAGGCTCCTGTAGCATTTGGAAGATAAACTATGGCAATAATTCTTCTTTGGCGAATATCCTATCATCACTCTCTTGAATCCCCAAATTCTCCCATATCTTTTCTAATCCTCAGCCTTTCATTTCTGTCCAGAAATGGAATTTACTGTGGTGGAACGTAGTCTGGATTCCCAGGAGGGAGGGGTTGCATTCCAGAGGAGCAAGAGACAGCGAAGTTTAGATAGTTTGGTTGGGAGGAAGAAGATCAAGAAAACTCTTCCCTAGGAGTTCTTGGAGAATATCTTTAGTGATGCAAGTAGTTTTGCTTTAGTTTGGCAAGATTGATGCTGGGATCCAAAACTCAAGAAGGATATGTTGAGTTACTTAAGAGCAGTTTCCCTTACTGTTCCTCATCTATAGACAGAAATCTTTCCAAACTAAAGTTCCAGGAGACGGTCAGAATCCCAGAAGTGGGATGAGAGGAAATCCCTGCTGAATACACATTGTTACAAGCAATTCTCTAGGCCCGTAACTTCATATCTGTGAATGGGAAAATATCACTTCTAAGGGGTAAACGCCTCTTTGGGATCAGTGCTACATGCTTAAAAGAGAAGTCTGTGTTCTCAGTGGACGTCATTGTGGTCTCACTCCACCTTTTTGTGTCTTCTTATAGCAGTTTGTAAGCATGATCAGGGGAAAAAAATGTCCATATGCATTGCTTCAGACACTAGCATTGGAAACTGGATGGCAATGGATGTTTGTTAATATGCTAAGCACAGTATCCAAGGGATTCTTGTTGTTTTCTGAGCTTCCTTGTTTTTTTGCATACATTTCATACAGTGTATTGATGATGTTACATAGTTTGGTAATGAGACATCTGCAAGAAAACAACCAAGCTCAGACAGCACCAAGACCTCACAGTTCAACCCTGAGCTACAAATAGTTCTATTGGTACAGTAAAAAAGACAATTCTATCAAATTTAAATGTAATCCTTTTTTAACAATCATTCATTCAATGACCACTTGAAATTATGACAGCACTGAATGATGGGGACTTATGACTGGCCCTGAAAGTAATGCCTATTATAGCATCCCATAGTCAAATGATTACAATTACTGATGCTCCCTGCTGGTTTTCAACAAGCAAGGTCAGTTGGGAAGCTGGCAAGAAGTTGCACATCATGGTCATATGAGATCCTTGCTTATTGTGATTCACTTAACAACAGCAACCAGAACTGCTGGAACTGCCATTGTAAGTCAACGAGCTTGTGTGATTTTTCTATTTACAGTTGCGTTGCTTAGCAATGGGATTTCTGATCCTATACATCATCGTTAAGCAAAATCTCTAATTTTTTTGAGAAGAGGCAGAAGGCATAGGTGTTCAGCATAGTTGTAAGTGGAATGGATGCTGTATTCAGTTACCAGCCAAAAAGCAAGCACTGATTAGCTAAAGTGACTTTTGTGCTGAGTTGTGGCTAGAAAGAACAGGTATAAATTATTTGGTGCTTCCCAAATGTGTTGGACATATATATCCGCAAATACTCAAAACGGTCAATTCATTTTCTCTGTGTTTGAATTGAATTCAGAAGGTTTGAGAGGTAAATTGGTTGAAAAACCCCTAACAATTGTATCATTGCAACTTTTTATGAAAGAATATTGTATCAGTTATTAAGATCCGTCCCAAACTCTTGTTGGTTTGGAGTGCAAATTTCCTGGTTGCCTTTTGGAAAATCAGCAATAGGTGAATAGAAAGAGGAGGGTTTGGAAGGAAGATGAAAAATTTGATCTTCAACGTACAGAATTTGCAGCAATGCATCTAAACCTGAGAGACCCACTTACGAAGGTGCTGGATGAGAAGCAAAGAAGAGAGATGTAGGGTAGGAAGATTTGTTACTGTTTATGGAACATCTCACCTCTCTCTCTTCCTCACCGCAGGAATGCTTCAGGGACGACAGGTCCTCATTCTCTACTCTCCAGATCATGAAGGCTATGAGCGTGTGGTGGGCATCCTGGCAGATGCGCTGACTCAGCTGCAAGGATCGGTATCCCTGGAGCTGTGGAGCCGTGGGGAGTTGGGGTCTCTGGGGCCCATGCAGTGGTTCCATGCGCAGCGACGTTTGGTACTTCAAGAAGGCGGCGTTATTGTGCTGCTGTTCTCCCATGGTGCCGTGGCCAGTTGTGCAGAGTGGCTGGGCTGGAAACAGAACTTCCCTCGGTCCACCTTCAAACCAGACAGCACATTCTTGGCTTCCCTCAACTGTGTCCTGCCTGATTTCCTGGCTGGTGAGGCCAGGGCCACATACATTGTTGGCTGTTTTGAGGAGCTCCTTCCAGTCAATGAGATCCCTGACCTCTTCTGTTCAGTGCCTGTCTATCCTCTGCCCTCTCAGCTCTTTAGCTTCCTGCTGGCCTTGGCTGGCCCCAGGGTAGGACACAAACAGAAGAACAGCCTCAGGAGACATGCAGAGTGCATCCACAAGAGCCTGGAACAGGCAGTGCATGAATGCCAGCAAAAGTACCCCAGCTAGTAGAACCTGTAATTGCGGCTTTCCCAGCTGGAGGATAAGCAGAGAAAATGTATTCTGCCACCATCCTTGAGGAATAAGACTTTCAGAAGTGAGCTGGTAAAAGTGCATCTGAGTGTACTGACATAAAATGTCTATACTAGTTTTCCCAACAATTCAGAGTGGCCAGTCTGTTCCTGTAATTTGGAAAGAGACCTGTGATGGTGTGACAAGACTGAATCATGGATGGGAACTTGTTTTGCATAGCGGTTCAAGTGATAGGTACCTATTTAAGTGGCTGATGGAGGTAAGGAGCTTGTCATCGTGCTACAGAATGGTAACCAGCCAATAATATGAAGGGAGACCATCAGTAGATCCAGAATGGAGGCTCTTCAAAGGTGTGGGCCTTTTACCTTCATGCCTTGCTTTGGAGCTCCCTTGAAGCAATGCTTGTCCAGCAAAATTCAGTAATGACAAAACCTAGAAATACTCAAATGAGAGCGGTGCAGAGCACTTTGTGAAATTAGCTGCTCAGAGCATCAAGGGAGCCATGTCCTGTGAAGTCCCAGCATGGCTTGGTTTTGATGGAAATGCCTTCAGGGTATGCATTTGTATCTCAGAAGGTTAGGAAATCATCTCAGAACGGTGACACTGAACATACGGCTACCTCAGCGTTTGGAAGGATGTGTTTGTTGGTTTCCAGAATGTTCCTTCAGATGGTTCGCACAACCTTTATTGACAAATGAAAAGGGCTTTGGATACGTTCTCTGCCTTTTATCAGGATCTCACCCTCCCATCCTGCTTGCCATAATGTCTATATTACTAAATGTTTTTGTAGAGACCTCTGCCACAGACCACTGGCCTAGAATCATCTTCGGTTGTTCCAGTTTGGAAGTGGTGTTTCCCTTCTTCTCCTGACACAAAACTTTCCATGAGGACAATTTAGGATGTATCAGGGAAGAGTTTAGAGATGATTAAGTCAATGAGAATGATTTGCTCAGTTCCAGCTGTTTTGGCAAGTTGGCTCCTTCCCTGCCCAGTAACTGGGCCCCGTACCTCCACTGTAGCAGCCATTTTGTCTTTGGTCAGAGGACAAACTGGACACTTGGTCGGTGTGGGGAAATTTTTCTTTTATTTATTTTGTGGATGTTTTTATTGTTTTAATGTCTTTTCAATTGTTTGAATTGTTTTAGAATTGTAAGCCACCCAGATTCAGTTGGTTGAGTTGAGTGGCTATAGAAATTGAATAAAACAACCAAGCAAGCAAACAAAGTTTCCTTCAAGAGGGAGAGAGGAAAGCAAATTCCAGAGGCACAATAGCTCTGAGAATTCCCTGGTTTCTGGCTTCGTATTTCAAATGAGCTCTTTTGCTCATTTAAGGAGATTTTTGGGCGAAGAGGAAGAATTGACACAGGTATATTGATCCTCTGTTTCTTTGACAGAAGATGTTCTACAGGTAGCCCTTGACTTACAAACATTCACTTAGTGACTGTTTGAAGTTACAAAGGAACTGAAAAAAGTGACTTTTGACTGTTTTTCACACAACCATTGCAGCATCCCCATGGTCACATGATCAACATTCAGATGCTTGGCAACTGACTCGTATTTATGACAGTTGCTGTGTCCCGGGGTCATCCGATCACCTTTTGTTACCTTTTGACAAGCAAAGTCAATGGAGAAGCCAGATTTATTTAACAACCATATTACCAACTTGATAACTGCAGTGATTCACTTAACAACTGTGGCAAGAAAAGTCATAAAATGGGGCAACACTCACTTAACAACTGTCTTGCTTAGCAACAGAAATTTTGGGCTCAATTGTGGTCGTATGTCGAGGACTACCTGTACTTTCTTGTATTGCCCTTTACAGATGAATGACCCTATGAAACACATTAATAACACGCCATCTAGACCCGAATTCCTGCGATTGATTCAAGAGGACAATACTGTAGTCCTCTCAGAAGAAACATGCTTCAAATAAGAACGAATAATACTAAATACATAAATTGTCAAAGGGTAACTTATTCATGTCATAGATACTCTCATAAAATGACAAGAGAGATGGGTGTGGATAGTCACAAAACACTCATTTATGAGAAAACAAATCGTTAAGCTTGCTGTTGTCTTTGTCGCTTTCCAGAGTGCTCTATAGCCTTCTCCTCAATCCTGGACTTTTCCTTCTAGGAGCTCTTCCCAAATAAAATTCGCCCTTCTTATTTCTTGAGGATGCCTCTGGAGCATTTCTGGGACCCAAAAGCATAGTTCTATTTGCTTGAGACAGAGATTGTTTTTAGGACATGCCAGGTGCTCTTTCGTTTATTTATTTTTTTAAATAAAATCATTTTAAAACTCAGGTGGAGATGTCTTATTTTAGTTTCCTCATTCCCTGGAAACATGAACAAGAAACTGTCAGACCGATGGACTTTTCCAGAGTGAGGTGTGGGCCGAACTGTTTCACTATCAGATTGAACCAAATGAGCATTTAGTTATTTCTTTTACATAAACTGAAAGAATGCTTTATTCCCAAAGACGCTGGGCACTTGATGTTCTATAAAAACAGGAACAAGAAAAACTATAAAACTGAAAAAAACATTATAGAGTTCACACTGTGCCTTATCCCAAAGCCTGGGAAAATAGCCAGATTTTTTATACCTTTCAGAATGTTACCAGGGTGGGAGACATATGGCTCTATGGATGATACCTCTACTATTTGGAATGATTGCAGCCTGTTTTCATGTACATCTGGGAGGGGGGAGGGCTATAAAAATTATTTATTTTTTAAATAAAATATACTGAAACTATACCCCTTTTTATATATGTTGTGCAAAAAGGAGGCAGGGCTTTGATGACACAATTGCGACTCATCTTTTCACCTTTTTTGACATCCACTCTAACATATGCAGATCGACGCTCCTGCTACACTCTGAAGGGATTAATTAACCCTAATTCCTCTATATATTTTTCTTTTTTTTTTAATCTTCAGGATGGGATGAGGCAGGTATGGGTCAAAAGGTTTGTCATCCTTTGTAAGGACATCTACTGGTAGTCTTCAACCTACAACCATAATTAAGTCCACAATTATGGTTGTGTGTTGTGAGGTTCTTAAGGGTCATTACATGACTATGCCCAATTTGATGACCATTTTTGCAGCAATTGTTAAGCAAACACTGCACTCATAAAGCAAACATGTTAATTGTACACTGGGGGATGTTTTTTGCCAAGTAAATGCCCGTTTCTGACAAAAAATGTCACAAATTGTGATCACATGACTGCAGGACACTGCAAATGGATGCCAAGTGACCAAAATGCAGTCACATGACTGGAAGGGGGCAGCCATCGGAACTTCGAATCTGGATCCTAAGTACCTTTTTCAGAGTCCTTTGTAACTGTCCTCTGAACAGTGACTAAGCAACCAGTCATAAGTTGAGTCCTTTCAAGCTGGGTTGACTCAGCTCTGTAGCTGCCATCTTGTCTACCATCTCTGTCTGTTATTACAGGGATGGACAAGAGGAACCAGGTTGGAAGAAATTTGGGAAGATTTAAATCCTCCTCCAAAATACAGCCAAAGGGCCCAGCTGCTCTGCATGCAGAGACTAAAGCAGAGTTTCTCAACCTTGGCACCACTGGAAAATGTGTGGACTTCAACTCCCAGAATTCTCCATCTAGTCATGACTAGGGAATTCTGGGAATTGAAGTCCACACATCTTCAAATGGTCAAGGATAAAGAACACTGGGCTAAGGAAAATACATTCCCCCTGATTCCTATTGGCCACTGCCATCCCTGTCATAACCAGGCATATTCCATTGCCCTGCCTACCATCTGTATTTTCCCAGTGAGTCTGCACTGATCTTCCCATTATTTTACTGAATTGGTTTTTAATCCTATAATGAAAGGACAGAACAATATATTCTACATTGTTTAAAACCCGAGTGGTTGCTGAATATCTATTTACTTTGAAATGTTTCTCTTTTCATTGCCTTTTTCTTCAATTGTTTACTATATTGTACAAATATTGACAAATTGTTTTCATCCTGTGATAACCCTTTATTGTCTTTTTGTACACCACTCCAACGACCATCACAATGAATTATAAAGAAATGCAAGCTTTAATCAATAATTAGAAAAATTCTTTGATAAGCAAAGTGTTACCATGTCAACAGTTTGGATGAAGGAAACACTCTAAAACAAAAGAGACCCTGTCCAGTCTCTGTTTGATTATGTTCCTGTTTCTCATGTTTTCTTTTTATTAATGTGAAAAGCTTATTATTGCCACATTCAAATACCAGAGCAAGGAAGGGCATCTCTTCAGTCTACTTTCCAGAAGAATTATTCTGTTCATGTTGTAATAGGCTTGGGTGGCACAAAATATGAGCAAATATTATATTCTTTGCTTTGTTATTCAATTGACAGAATTTTCTGTTCCACTTTTGACACAATAATTGTGAATCTTTAAAATACCACAACCTTCAGTTGTCCCCTCCCACACTTCTCTTTTCAATCTGGATGTCTCTCTCTCTCTCTCTCTCTCTCTCTCTCTCTCTCTCTCTCGCTCTCTCTCTCTCTCTCTCTCTCGCTCGCTCCCTCCCTCCCTCCCTCCCTCCCTCTGATGCTTATAACTGTACTACTGTACTACTGCCAAAAGAACAATACGTCATGCTGGAGCTCTTC
>JANHJO010006499.1:23110-34726 GCA_032468235.1 Pseudoxyrhopus heterurus | reverse complement strand
TTCTTTCTTTCTGTCTTTCTTTCTTTCTGTCTTTCTGTCTCTCTCTCTCTTTCTTTCTTTCTTTCTGTCTCTTTCTCTTTCTCTCTCTCTCTCTCTCTCCCTCCCCCCTTTCCTTTTGGTTTCTTTTGTTAAAATGTTAAGTGTTTTGTTAATCGCTACAGGTTTAAATTAAAGAACTCTGAAACAATAATTCTATTAAACTCGCAAGACAGCTACCTGCGGTGGATCTCCCATCACCTCTGTCTTGGGGTGACTTGCACCCACAATTGGGTGCCAGCTTGAAAAATGGTTCTCCCTAGGTTGCTGTGGCTGTTTTCGGGTGGCATTAATTCAAACCATCCTGTCTCCGTTCTCAAAAACAATTAGAATTGCCTTCTGTTGCTAGAATCTGACCCGCAGAGAGATTATAACCTCTTTTTTTTTATTTTTTTGCTTGTGTGCACATGTGTGCGTCTATGGGGCTTTTTGGGTCTGGTTTTTTTTTTTTAATTCAAAAAATAAATAAATAAAATAAAATAAAAATCCATTTTCACAAGCGTTTAGCCTGAGCTCTGGAGGGTATGGTAATTACACCTTCGCAGTTGGAAAAAAAGCTAGAAATAATTATGTAGTGGGTTCCTGGTGTGCGGTGGACCTGCATAGCAATTGAAGTCAGTCCCGGGCTGGGATGGAGAAAAAGGGGGGGGGGGAGACACGGTAGAGGCCAGGCCTCAGTGGCCTGGGGAGAAAGAAGGAGGAAGGTGTGTGTTTTTTTGGGGAGGATTT
Organism: Pseudoxyrhopus heterurus; assembly: GCA_032468235.1. Classification (NCBI taxonomy): domain Eukaryota; kingdom Metazoa; phylum Chordata; class Lepidosauria; order Squamata; genus Pseudoxyrhopus; species Pseudoxyrhopus heterurus. The sequence goes on along the minus strand of JANHJO010006499.1, from coordinate 33,961 downwards.
GGGACGTCTGTTGAAAGCAGAGACTTGTTCCAGGTTGGGGTGAGGAAGGACAAGAAAGGAAGGAGGTTTGAGGGACGTCACAATCGCAAGAAACCAAGACAAGCTCCAGCTGTTTGTTTGGTTAGCAAAGATGGGCAAAGATTAATGCTTGTTGACAGCCAAGTCAGTTTTGATGGCCTTGGAGTTCAGGCTGGAGGTGCAGTTCAAACCGAAGAGGTGGTCTTGTTTTGTGGCATTTGTTTTATGAGTCACAACTAGTCTACCCCTTCTGTAGTCAACAGCCAAGGTGAAACTTGGATTCGGAAAGAAGGGCACGCCCCACCGGGCATATAACAGAGGCAGAACAGGCAGAAGTGGGCCGCTCCTACGGGTTTGCACGGGTTTAGGCGATCCTCTAGCTAAGATTCTGCCCAGTTCAACGAACCCGTAAATCCCACACCTGGCGGATTCACTTTAACGGCCGCACGATTCACTTAACAACTGCAACGGTTCGCTTAACAACCATGGCAACAAAAGTCACCAATCAGACGTGGCTCACTTAACCACTGTCTTGCTTAACAATGGAAATCATGGTCCCTATTATGGTTGTAAGTCAAGGTCTGCCTGTAATTCTGCTTAGGGTTAGGGTTAAGCAGAGGTGCTATTCAGCCAGTTCCGACAGGATCCGGAGAACCGGTAGCGATAATTTGGAGAACCGGCAAGTGCCACTTCTGATTGGCTGACTGCAACAAATGCCACCTCTGATTGGCCGACTGCATAGCCACGCCCACCAAGCCACGCCCACAGAACCGGTAGTAAAAAAAATTTGAATCCCACCACTGGTCATAAGTACCCTCCAGGTAGGTACATTGGAACTTCAAGTGGTCATTAAGCAACTGGTCATAAGTAGAGGGCTACTTGCATTGTTATTTTAACAATTGAATGCTAGATACGAATATCCAGCATCTTATCTATAAAAATTCTGGTTCCCACAGCCCAGCAGTCCATGCTCAACCAGAAGATGCCTCATCATGGACCACAGCACGTGATCAAGGATGACTAGAGGAAGCCACAATGTTTATAGAGCTTCCAGCCATCACAAAGGAGACACAATGGTTGTCATTTTCTGTCCCACTTCCTTGCTAATTTTTCTAACAGAAAAAAAAAAAGAGAGAATCGGATGGCACATTTGAGGAATTTAATACTATAGACGCCTTAGTTGCTCCCGCCTCTCACTTATTTCTACTAATTTCTTCCCTCAGGTTTTCTTTCCTTTTTTTTCTCCTCACATGAGTGGTGAACACTGAAAGAGCCATAGAAATGAGTGCCTAGAAAGACTTTATTTTATAGGGGTTCTCTAGGACTTGTATTTTAAAGTTTCAAGAATTAATCTATAATCAGCACAGGGGGGATTTATTTAACTTTATTCATGAGTGAGTCTATTCGGGATTAAATCTAATCTGTTTGGATTAATGGACTGAATTGATGGTGTTTGGTACTATGAGGACATTAATACCACTAGCACCCACATTTTAACATCCAGAACAGTAAAGCATGCCATCGGCACAGAGCCAGTAACTATGCCTTATCTAAATAACACAACAGCTTTTGAAGAAGCTGTAAGGGAAGGACTATCTTTTAACACCTGAGGGAAGCCAAGAAGGAGAAGAAGCCAAGTCGTTACCTAAAGTTGGTTATAAACCTACAAAATGTGAACTGTGAAAATGTGGATGACTGCTAGCGGGCAAGAAAAGAAATTCTTTGCTGCCATCTATCAGTCATCTGCATTTTTGCAGCCCAGATCTGGGAGCCCCAGAGAACCTCCCTTTTACTTTGCACAGGAAAGCTTCAGGTTTGTCTCAAGTGGCATCACACAACAAGGAAGAGAAAGTGTTGAGTAATATGCTACTTCTACTGACTGCCGGCTGCCTGCAGTTTGGCAGTTCGAATCTCACTAGGCTCAAGGTTGAATCAGCCTTCCATCTTTCTGGGGTTGGCAAAATGAAGACCTAGGTTGTTGGGGGCAATATGTTGATTCTGTAAAACCTCTTAGAGAGGGCTGTAAAAGCACTGTAAAGCAGTATATAAGTCTAAGTGCTATTGCTATTTCTAAGAACATTTGAAAAATAGCACACACAGATGCACATTTCCTTCACTTCTTTTCTCTCTAAACAAAGGGAGTGATGCTACCTTCCTTCCTTGAATAAGGTGGTGGTGCAGCCCCTTGTATAGAGGCCATTCTTACACCCAATAGCGTTGGATAATTCTGCTTTTGGCCTAATCTCACAGGCAGGAGAGGAAATCAAAAGGCGAAGGACTGTCAGTCTTACAAGGTAGATCGGACAGCGGGAGGCAAGTATCTTCCCCATTAGGCAATGCCGCTCGTGTTTATTCCTCTATAATATAGGTGCTATTCTATCAAAACCAGTTTGGCTGCATTTTAGATCAGCCAAAGTTTCTGAGTCATCGTCAAAATCAACCCCACAAAAATGTGCAATATATTAACCCAACGGCAAGGTGGTGAGGACATAACTCCTTAGTTAAAAGTGGTCATATCTTGTCACCAGCTTCAACTGGGCAAAAAAACCACATCCCAGCTCCTTCTGAGAAAGGGTAAATCCATCAAGAACCAAATTGGAATTAAGCTAGGGGACTGGGGTAAAATGGATGGTTATTTATTTATTTATTTAAACTGTAACTATGATTTATGATCTAAGACCTATCACTTTGTTGTTGTTCTGTATGTACACTGAGAGCTTATGCACCAGACAGAATTCCTTGTGTGTCCAATCACACTTGGCCAATAAAGAATTCTATTCTATTCTATTCTATTCTATTCTGTTCTGTTCTGTTCTGTTCTGTTCTGTTCTGTTCTGTTCTATTCATATCTGTCTTTAAATGAATAATTTACTGTGCCTTTCTGTTCTGCTCCTTAATATTCCATTCCTGAATATTCAGCCTGGGAGATTCTGGCATCCACACAGAATCAAAGGAGAATACTTTCTTTGAGTAATATTTTGAAATTTGTCTGAGGTTCTGGAAAGCCTTCCATAATGTATTTATAGTATTTATTTAATAACTTATATGGCTGCCCAGCTTATGTTTGGTAACCCTGAGCAGCTCACAAAAATAGTAATAAAAACATAAATGGAAACAATAATCTGACGGCGAAAAGACCATTCCTGGCAGCCCCCAAAACACCCCTCCATATATCCACATTACAGTTACCGAGCAGCATTCATCCTGCAATCCAAAACTTGAAGGAGAGTTCTTCAAAGGGTTAACCAATCAAGGGAGATGTGAGAGATAATAGTTCAGATTTCCAGCAGGGAGGGGCTGCATTCCAGAGGAGCAAGAGACAGCAAAGTTTAGATAGTCTGGTTGGAAGGGGAACAAGACAGCTTCTCCCTAGGAGTTCTCAGAGTATATCATTAATGATACCAGTACTATGCTTTAATTTGGCAAGATTTCTGTCTATAGGCGAGGAACAATAAAGGAAACTGCTTTGAAGAAACTCAGTGTGTCTTTCTTGTTTTTTTGAAGCCTGACATCTATCTTGCCAAACAAAAACAAACTCCTTGCATCATTAAAGATATACTCAGGACTCCTAGCAAGGAGCTGTCTTGACAATCTTCCTCCCAATCAAACTATTTAAACTTCGATGTCTCTTGCTCCTCTAGAATGCAGCCCCTCCTTGCTGAGAATCTAGACTATATTCCACCACAGGGTAATGTCCATCATCATGGTACAGAGCACTCAATCCAATTTCTTCATCATTCCACATCTGCTCTAATGACTAAGGTGAGAATAGAATAGAATAGAATAGAATAGAATAGAAATAGAATGAGTTGGAAGGGACCTTGGAGATCTTCTAGTCCAACCCCCTACTTAGGCAGGAAACCTTACACCACTTCAGACAAATGTTATCCAATCTCTTCTTAAAACTTCCAGTGTTGAAGCATTCACAACCTCTGGAGGCAAGTTGTTCCACTGATTAATTATTCTAACTATCAGGAACTTTCTTAGTTCTAGGTTGCTTCTCTCCTTGATTATTCTCCATCCATTGCTTCTTGTCCTGCCCTCAGGTGCTTTGGAGAATAGCTTGACTCCCTCTTCTTTGGGGCAACCCCTGAGATATCGTAACACTGCTATCATATCACCTCAAGTCCTTCTTTTCATCAGACTAGACATATCCAGTTCCAGCAACTGTTCTTTATATAGGTAGTTGGTGGATAATCACTGCCATTTGGTACTTGCACCAAGTTGCTTGTTTTATAAAATCTTGCCTGCTTGTGGAATATGGATAATATAGTTGAATGGACATGATGGATATTCATGTTCCATTGTGTATCACATTTTAGCTTTCTCAGATCCTAATTTGCTACAACCAGGAGACAAATGCATTGTCAATACAATATTTACCAAGGGAATAGCTTCAATTGCAGCTAACTGAAAAGGATAATTCTGATTTCAATTATTGAATTTGCATTTTCAAATGTGTGGTTCAATTATAATTGGGCGAGACAGACTCCTAGCTCTGGTATAGTCTCACAATGTACCCCAAGTCATTTAATGAATTGACTATGCTGAGAGAACTGAATAGATGGAATTTAGGTTTCCCAATTACTTCTCCAATTTTCTCCCATTTATTCAAATGAAGAACTGATGAAAATTATAAAGACTGTACGTTTATAATTCCATCATGGGTTGTTAAGATGATATGTTAGGAATTAGCTTGTTTCTGATTTCCTGGCTAAACCTAGAACATCTGAAATGGAACATTGACGGACAAAGTAAGTCAGTCTCTCCAAAAAGTGGGCCTTTCACACGTGTTACAAAACCAGGGAGAATTGCTCAGAGAACAGGCAAGATAAAACAATGAGAAAAAAAGAAAAGGGCTTGCCTGTGAATTCAACCTGTGCAGTAGGTGAATGGTCTCTATTCAGTCATCCTTAAAAAATCTGCTGAAACCCAAGAGTTTTATTTTAGCTAGGCTGAGTGTAAAGATTGTATTTTGAATTCTGTGTGTGATTGTTGCCTTCCCTTATTTTCACTGCATATCCCTTTTCTCCCGAACAATTCTTCATATCTAGAAATACAGAATTTCTCATTACAGGATTAGCATATAGTTTGCTAAGTTCTTTAATTCTGGATTTGGGGCAGGAAGATCAAAAATATTTTGCCTTCTATTTTCCTAACTTTGGGCGAATGGGGAAGCCCTGGGCAGAATCACTAAGAACAGCACGATGGCTGGGGAATTTGGGAAGTTGAAGTCCACAAATCCTAAATTTGGTAAGGTTGAGAAACACTGTCCTAGGGTAGGGTATGCCAGGAGGTTTTATTTATTTATCAAATTTGTATGGTGCCCATCTCACAAAAAAGTAAAGTTTGATTGGTGGCAATCTAATCATAATTATCTTTTATTAGGGAACCCCTGGAAGAAGAAAAAAACCCTTCCACAATGGTTTTAAATTATTTCTTCTCTAGTTTCAAATAATGAAATATGTCAAACATATTTACAAGAACTTCAAATTAGGTATTGTTATCTCTTGATTATTTAATGAACATAGACTAACCCTGTGAAGTTAAATCCAGATAAAACCAATAAGGACTTGGTAGAAGAAGAAAATCTAGGATGAGGCTACTAGTCAGTTGCAGGTGAAATTGAGTCATTACTATTTCTGACCTGCCTAACACAATAAGCTCATCTGAGAATAGAAGGAGAACCAATTAATATTACTTTGAGCTTTGGGTTAAGGGTGGCTTGAAGTCACTTGAGACACACACACATACACACACAGGTATATCTAGTGCTGTGTCATGGAACTAATACTTTTGGAATCCCTTCTTTCCATTATATTATCCATTTTGCATTTTTATCCATCTATACCTTTCCTATCATTTGATTCATTTGTACTTATGGGGCTGCTGAATTTTTCCAGTATTTTGCAAAATGTCTAGGATGCTCTTTCCAATCTTGTATTTACACAACCGCCACTTATTCCTTCAAGATAGCCACCAAGTACTGGTATCTCTTAAGAGTATTGCACAATTCACCCAATGAATTGAGCTGAATTTATTACCATTTCTCAAAAGGTTGCTGCTCTTGAGGAATGTGAACAGATAAATAAAACTGCCTTTTAAATTATTACAAAGCTAACATTTTTCATTATTAGTTTTGTGGATCTTACGTTGAAGCAGTTAGATCTATCAATGATATTGCAACTGCTACTGAGCATATTACTTGATCTTATTTAATCTTGTTCAAAAGCTACAGAAAAAGCAGAAGTCACATTAAAATAAATGGCTAGCTATTATATCTAATATTTCCTTGAATATTTTTTTTCATCTACAATTGTTAATAATGGATATTACATTATTGCACAAGACTACAACTGAAAACAGGATTATTTTTTTCTTTCTACCCTAAAATGACTACTGCTGAGTGACTGATTCTTTACTAATAGCTCATACGATTTGTTTTGAGCTTATCAGTTTAAGCAGCAGGAGAAGCACTGATGCTTTTAGTCTGGCTTCTAATAATATTTATACAAAATCCATCCATTTTCTGAAATTACTGTATCTGAATACGAGGTCTCATTTTTTATTTTTTCCTTTAATGGGAATCTTAATTTTTTTAGTTGAAATTCTAGGAAAATTTTCATACAATGTATAGTAATCCACTAGGAAATCAGTTTTTCAGAAAATACTTCCAGAGGAGTGGAGAAAATGCACATGCTTTGGAATTATGCAGTTTGGGAACATTGTATAAAAAAAGTTTCAATAGCCTGTTTAGTTTCCCATTGTTCATTCTTACCAAAACTTTCATGAATAACACAAAAATTAGCTGTGTTTAACTTAAAAGTATAGTCTTCCTATCTTGGCCCAACATATCCCAACAACATGATGCCAAGAAATATACAGTATTCCAGTAGAATGATAGAGGTCCAGGTAAACGGTACAGCTCGGTCTCAAAAATCTCCATTAAGGATTTTGATAAACTGAAATACTGAAGAAGTGCCAATCAACATAAAGAAGACCAACGATTTTGATGCACTAGTGCAGGGGTCTTCAAACTTGACAGCTTTAAGACTTGTGGACTTCAACTCCCAGAATTCCTCCTCCAGTCATGTTAGCTCAGGAATTCTGGGAGCTGGAGTCCATAAGTCTTAACCTTGCCAAGTTTGAAGACCCTTGTTCTAGTTCAACCCCCTGTTCAAGGAGGAAACCCTATACCATTCCAGACAAGTGGCTGTCCAGTGATGGAGAACCCACAACTTCTGAAGGTAAGCTGTTCCACTGGTCGACTCAGCTCCAAGGTCGACTCAGCCTTCCATTCTTCCAAGGTAGGTAAAATGAGAACCCAGATTGTTGGGGACAATATGCTAACATTGTAAACCGTCTAGAGAGGGTTGCAAGTCCTGATAGGCAGTATATAAATACAGTACTATTGCTATTAATAGTTCTCACTGTTAGGAAATTTCTCCTTAGTTCTAGGTTGCTTGTCTCCTTGATTAGCGTACGTTCATTGTTTCTTGTCTTGCCTTGTGGTGCTTTGAAGAGTAAATTGATTCCCTCTTCTTTGGAGCACCACCTCAAATATTGGAAAACTGCTATCATGTCACCCCTAGTCCTTCTTTTCACTAGACTGATTTTCACCAAATTTGGTCGGATTTTATGGTTTATCTTAATAGTAATAGATTATAATTTGGTAATTATAATCTATAATTTATATATGGTAAATTTTCACATGTATAGTACCCATTTCTTTATTCACATTATAGTAGATCTTTTTTTCATACTCTTTTTTTTCTTTATATGCATCTTGGATTTGTGTTAATGTAGTTATCTGATATTGCTTGGGGGGGAAACCAACCTAGCTCGGCTTACCTTGAAGGGCTCACAGTTTGGTTTTGTAAGTAGAGGCACTAGCAAAATGTGGCCCAAACCTGACTATTTCAGGTTAGAATAGCACTATCTGAATTGAACCAATTGACCCCAGATAGGTCAACTTTACAGCTCGTTAATACAACCAATGGATTACAGCAGAAGGTTGAACAAGAATATTAACTTAGCTAGGTAGCATCCTAGGTCAAAGATGTCATATGGTATGACTGGATCTGTGGGTAGCTCCACTCAAGTCTTTCAGCTACTCTTACCAACATACCATTGTTGGCACTAGAAAGCTGAGCTGACTTGTGGCTGGACTGAGGTTTACCACAAATTGTAAGATGTCCCTTTTACACATGGAAACACTGGAGCACCGCATAGCTGAGGAACAGGCCATTCTCATTAGTGGGAATGCCTTCGAATTCCTACCTCCAACATTTTTGGCTTTCCTTTTTCCCTACAACTGCTAAACCTCTGTGGCACCATGACGTCCTTTGGACTAAGCTTCAGAACAGTATCAGGCAATTTGCAAATAAAGCCCACCTCCCCACAACAAATGCAGCAAGGGAAGGATAAGGGCTCCCATTTTAGCACTCCCTGGAGCAGGGGTCCCCAACTCCTGGGCCATGGACCAGAACAAGTCTGCAGCCCATTAGGAATCAGGCTGTATAAGCAAACAAAGCTTCATCTGCGCATGCACAGGATCTAGATAGTACATGAAATCACACACACACACACACACACCGGTCCGTGGGGAAAATTTTTTCCACAGAATCGGTCCCTGGTGCCCAAAAGGTTGGGGGGGTCACTGCTCTAGAGAACTCAATACCTTTGGAGTCACAGGTTACTAATTACAAGCTGAAGTGAAGTGCTTGGACAATAGTGCCTGCGGCTACGTAGATGTGCCCTATATAGGTAAGACAGAAATGAGATAGGAAATTGGGGGTATCAAATTGGCGGCCCATGGGCTGGATGCATCATGCACAGGCCACACCCACCCCAGCTCCGCAAAAGGAAAAACATGTTGCAAAAATCATGTGATGGCAACGTGACACCATGAGTTTGACATTCGTGAGAAAGTGTTCTTCGTGTAGGAAATCTTCAAATTATTTATCGCTTATGCCAGGAATAATAGCAACAATTCTCTGCAATGACAGATCACCTGACAGAAGACAAGATCTGAGTCAACAGACTTCACCTTAATTTTGCTTGCCCTGATCTTCTCTGATCTTTCTTTTTTTTTTTTAAAGTCTTAGTTTGAATTATGAAAGAAGGCAAATATGTGTGTCCCAGAATAATGTTGCAGAATCCAATCTTGGTCAGTCACCTGGACCAGAAGTTTAATCTTCTGAGCTTTCAGACATGTCCTCATTCCCTGAAGTGAGCCCATTCTCTCTCACTAGAAGTTACCAGAAGTTCTTAGTTTGAATTCCCTGGTAGGTGAATAAGAGGCTACCACTGAGTTATACTTCACCTGTCCTATCTGCTGAATTGCAAATCTATTTAGCCCTTCAAAAAGATGCTAAGCGTTTTTACCTGCTATCTTCCAGATCTTTAACACTACAATTCATACCATCTTCAAAAATCTTGACCATGGTTGGAGTAATGGTTGTAGCCTTGTAATATACTTTCAGGGAACCAGACCAATCCCAAGAAAGCTGGTTAGCCTCATCACCTTTCTGAAGCTAAGCGTTTGCAATACTTTTTGAGTTCTTGATCCTGTAGGGAGGTTTTAGATCAACCAAAGCACAAAACTCTTTTTTGGAAATAAGCCCAGTCTATTTCAAAAACCATTAACTTCTTTTTGAGTTGAACATATATCTGTACTATGTCTCCTTGAAACCCAAATACTCATTGATCAGTGACGATTTCCAAGTACCACCAGGGAAAACCCACAAAGAATGACAGAATCATGCTACATTTCAGTGATGATGGATGGAAAAGCTATGTAAACATCCCACATAATAGCAATAACCACAGCTGGGCAACTTCTTAGAAGAGACGCTTTGCAATATGTGGGAGATCCCACAAAATACTCCATTTTGAATAGTGAAAGCAGTTCCATCTTTTCCTGAGGTAACACAACTGTTTTATAGACTCTCTTTCAGCTGTCTCGGTATGGGGCGTTCGTGCACAGGGAAGCGGCTTAACTGGGAGAGAAGTCAAGTTCCAAAACACCTATTTATTAATATTTGTACAGCCCTAGTAATAACAACTCTAATGTCGCCAATTTTCATTTCTTATTCAGCACTTAACCACTCTTTGTTGGAAACAACACCAGAGACATGGCCAAAATTCTACCTACTCTTTCATTAAGTAGTGGAATTCCAGTGCACTATACCAACTATTTTTTTTATGCAAGCCAGACCATCTTAACATAAAAGAATCCACACTGTTTATTTAATCCTTATAGTTTCGTGTCTGAAAAACATTGGCTAGAAACTGGGTTAAGATGAACAGTTGCACATAATTATTTCATGTGGAGAAGAATTAAACGAAACAACATTGAACAAACAAATCACATCTAATAAGTAAAATGCACACTTTCCAACTTCTGCTCGTGTTTAATTTGGACGTCATTTCTATTCCTCTATTCTATCTTTTAAAACAATATTTCATGTAGAGAAAAACATGAAATGATGAATGGACTTCCTTGGGATCTTCTGATCTGAAGCTGGTTGTTCTTCAAGTCTTCATCCAAGAATAGAGATACAGCTTTTTTTTAAAATAGTATTCCTATAAAGTAGACTGGGAGAAATGTGAATATATTGCGGTTTTTCTGTTTAGCCCCACAAATGTAGATTGATGAGTAAGTAGATTTTTAAAAACCAAAAATTGCTAGGGGAAAAAAAAATACTAGCAGTGGAACCCTATTTAAGGAAGGCTACATCTGGCAGAACAAACGTTTGGAAACTGATTTGGCTCTTGCTGACTTCCTTAATTTCCTGAACAATACAGGCCATATCATATTAATACTGAACT